>CAWUFW010024306.1:0-62684 GCA_963921515.1 Calotriton arnoldi | reverse complement strand
GCCGCCACTAGTTTCTATAGCACTTTACATTGCTCAACACTACTGTACTGTTTCAACTTCGAAACAAATGCCTCAAAGTATAATTTCTTTACCGCCTAATGCTGTAAATGTATCGTAACAACAACCAATAATAATAATAATAATACATACATACATACATAATCATCATCAACAAATGTACGTAACAACATCATCATCATCAACACGTTTTAAATCAACATACTTTTCGTTAAGTATAGTAGACTTTATAAGATTGCCTTTAATACTCATTGCATTGCCTACAACTTTGTAAAATAATATTTACCCCCCCCCCCCCGGGGGGGGGGGGGGGGGTAAATCTGCTGGTTAGTGGCGGCAAGGCGACAGGCGGTGGCCGCCCTCGTCTACAAAGGCCCTCATGCCCAAGGTAATCTGCACTGCACTGCCCTAAACCCTGAAACACCAGCCCCAGCAAGACCGCCTACACTGCCCGAAAACCACTGCACTGCCCTAAACCCTGAAACACCAGCCCCAGCACGACCCCTACACTGCCCGAACACCACTGCACTACCCTAAACCCTCAAACACCAGCCTCCAGCACGACCCCCTACACTGCCCGAACACCACTGCACTGCCCTAAACCCTGAAACACCAGCCCCAGCAAGACCCCCTACACTGCCCGAACACCACTGCACTGCCCTAAACCCTGAAACACCACCCCCAGCAAGACCCCTGCACTGCCCGAACACCACTGCACTAAAGCCTGAAACACCACCCCCAGCAAGACCACCCTACACTGGCCGAACACCACTGCACTGCCCTAAACCCTGAAACACCACCCCCTGCATGACCCCCTACACTGCCCAAACACCACTGCACTGCCCTAAACCCTGAAACACCACCCCCAGCACGACCCCCTACACTGCCCGAACACCACTGCACTGCCCTAAACCCTGAAACATCAACCCCAGCAAGACCCCCTACACTGCCTGAACACCACTGCCCTAAACCCTGAAACACCACCCCCTACACTGCACCGAACACCACTGCACTGCCCTGAACCCTGAAACACCACCTCCAGCAAAACCCCTACACTGCCTGAACACCATTGCTCTGCCCTAAATCCTGAAACTCTAGAACCAGCACGACCCCTACACAGCCCAAACACCACTGCACTGCCCTAAACCCTGAAACACCACCCCCAGCACGACCCCCTACACTGCCCGAACACCACTGCACTGCCCTAAACCCTGAAACACCACCCCCAGCACAACCCCCTACACTGCCCGAACACCACTGCACTGCCCTAAACCCTGAAACATCAACCCCAGCAAGACCCCCTACACTGCCTGAACACCACTGCCCTAAACCCTGAAACACCACCCCCTACACTGCACGAACACCACTGCACTGCCCTAAACCCTGAAACACCACCTCCAGCAAAACCCCCTACACTGCCTGAACACCACTGCTCTGCCCTAAATCCTGAAACACTAGCCCCAGCACGACCCCCTACACTGCCCAAACACCACTGCACTGCCCTAAACCCTGAAACACCACCCCCAGCACGACCCCCTACACTGCCCGAACACCACTGCACTGCCCTAAACCCTGAAACACCAGCCCCAGCAAGACCCCCTACACTGCCCGAACACCACTGCACTGCCCTAGACTCTGAAACACCAGCCCCAGCAAGACCCCCTACACTGCCCGAACACCACTGCACTGCCCTAAACCCTGAAACACCAGCCCCAGCATGACCCCGTACACTGCCCGAACACCACTGCACTGCCCTAAACCCTGAAACACCACCCCCAGCACGACCCCCTACACTGCCCGAACACCACTGCACTGCCCTAAACCCTGAAACACCAGCCCCAGCACAACCCCGTACACTGCCCGAACACCACTGCACTGCCCTAAACCCTGAAACACCAGCCCCAGCAAGACCGCCTACACTGCCCGAAAACCACTGCACTGCCCTAAACCCTGAAACACCAGCCCCAGCACGACCCCTACACTGCCCGAACACCACGGCACTACCCTAAACCCTCAAACACCAGCCCCAGCACGACCCCCTACACTGCCCGAACACCACTGCACTGCCCTAAACCCTGAAACACCAGCCCCAGCAAGACCCCCTACACTGCCCGAACACCACTGCACTGCCCTAAACCCTGAAACACCACCCCCAGCAAGACCCCCTGCACTGGCCGAACACCACTGCACTGCCCTAAACCCTGAAACACCACCCCCTGCACGACCCCCTACACTGCCCAAACACCACTGCACTGCCCTAAACCCTGAAACACCACCCCTCAGCACGACACCCTACACTGCCCGAACACCACTGCACTGCCCTAAACCCTGAAACACCACCCCCAGCACGACCCCCTACACTGCCCGAACACCACTGCACTGCCCTAAACCCTGAAACACCACCCCCAGCACGACCCCCTACACTGCCCGAACACCACTGCACTGCCCTAAACCCTGAAACATCAACCCCAGCAAGACCCCCTACACTGCCCAAACACCACTGCACTGCCCTAAACCCTGAAACACCACCCCCAGCACGACCCCCTACACTGCCCGAACACCACTGCACTGCCCTAAACCCTGAAACATCAACCCCAGCAAGACCCCCTACACTGCCTGAACACCACTGCCCTAAACCCTGAAACACCACCCCTACACTGCACGAACACCACTGCACTGCCCTGAACCCTGAAACACCACCTCCAGCAAAACCCCCTACACTGCCTGAACACCATTGCTCTGCCCTAAATCCTGAAACTCTAGAACCAGCACGACCCCCTACACAGCCCAAACACCACTGCACTGCCCTAAACCCTGAAACACCACCCCCAGCACGACCCCCTACACTGCCCGAACACCACTGCACTGCCCCTAAACCCTGAAACACCACCCCCAGCACAACCCCTACACTGCCCGAACACCACTGCACTGCCCTAAACCCTGAAACATCAACCCCAGCAAGACCCCTACACTGCCTGAACACCACTGCCCTAAACCCTGAAACACCACCCCCTACACTGCACGAACACCACTGCACTGCCCTAAACCCTGAAACACCACCTCCAGCAAAACCCCTACACTGCCTGAACACCATTGCTCTGCCCTAAATCCTGAAACACTAGCCCCAGCACGACCCCCTACACTGCCCAAACACCACTGCACTGCCCTAAACCCTGAAACACCACCCCCAGCACGACCCCCTACACTGCCCGAACACCACTGCACTGCCCTAAACCCTGAAACACCAGCCCCAGCAAGACCCCCTACACTGCCCGAACACCACTGCACTGCCCTAGACTCTGAAACACCAGCCCCAGCAAGACCCCCTACACTGCCCGAACACCACTGCACTGCCCTAAACCCTGAAACACCAGCCCCAGCATGACCCCCGTACACTGCCCGAACACCACTGCACTGCCCTAAACCCTGAAACACCACCCCCAGCACGACCCCTACACTGCCCGAACACCACTGCACTGCCCTAAACCCTGAAACACCAGCCCCAGCACAACCCCGTACACTGCCCGAACACCACTGCACTGCCCTAAACCCTGAAACACCAGCCCCAGCAAGACCGCCTACACTGCCCGAAAACCACTGCACTGCCCCTAAACCCTGAAACACCAGCCCCAGCACGACCCCCTACACTGCCCGAACACCACGGCACTACCCTAAACCCTCAAACACCAGCCCCAGCACGACCCCCTACACTGCCCGAACACCACTGCACTGCCCTAAACCCTGAAACACCAGCCCCAGCAAGACCCCTACACTGCCCGAACACCACTGCACTGCCCTAAACCCTGAAACACCACCCCCAGCAAGACCCTCTGCACTGGCCGAACACCACTGCACTGCCCTAAACCCTGAAACACCACCCCTGCACGACCCCCTACACTGCCCAAACACCACTGCACTGCCCTAAACCCTGAAACACCACCCTCAGCACGACACCCTACACTGCCCGAACACCACTGCACTGCCCTAAACCCTGAAACACCACCCCCAGCACGACCCCCTACACTGCCCGAACACCACTGCACTGCCCTAAACCCTGAAACACCACCCCCAGCACGACCCCCTACACTGCCCGAACACCACTGCACTGCCCTAAACCCTGAAACATCAACCCCAGCAAGACCCCCTACACTGCCTGAACACCACTGCCCTAAACCCTGAAACACCACCCCCTACACTGCACGAACACCACTGCACTGCCCTAAACCCTGAAACACCACCTCCAGCAAAACCCCCTACACTGCCTGAACACCATTGCTCTGCACTAAATCCTGAAACACTAGCCCCAGCATGACCCCCTACACTGCCCAAACACCACTGCACTGCCCTAAACCCTGAAACACCAACCCCAGCATGACCCCCTACACTGCCCGAACACCACTGCACTGCCCTAAACCCTGAAACACCAGCCCCAGCAAGACCCCCTACACTGCCCGAACACCACTGCACTGCCCTAGACTCTGAAACACCAGCCCCAGCACAACCCCCTACACTGCCCGAACACCACTGCACTGCCCTAAACCCTGAAACACCAGCCCCAGCACGACCCCCTACACTGCCTGAACACCACTGTACTGCCCTAAACCCTGAAACACCAGTCCAGCATGACCCCCTACACTGCCCGAACACCACTGCACTGCCCTAAATCCTGAAACACCACCCCCTGCATGACCCCCTACACTGCCCGAACACCACTGCACTGCCATAAACCCTGAAACACCACCCCCTGCAGCACCCCCTACACTGCCCGAACACCACTGCACTGCCCTAAACCCTGAAACACCACCCCATTCACCGCCCCCTACACTGCCCGAACACCACTGCACTGCCCTAAACCCTGAAACACCACCCCCAGCACGGCCCCCTTACTGCTCGAACACCACTGCACTGCCCCAAACCCTGAAACACCACCCCCAGCACGACCCCCTACACTGCCCGAACACCACTGCCCTAAACCCTGAAACACCACCCCCTGCACGACCCCCTACACTGCCCGAACACCACTGCACTGCCCTAAACCCTGAAACACCACCCCCAGCACGACCCCCTACACTGCCCGAACAGAACTGCACTGCCCTACACCCTAAAACACCACCCCCAGCATTACCCCCTACACTGCCCAAACACCACTGCACTGCCCTAAACCCTAGAACACTACCCCCAGCACGACCCCCTACACTACCCGAACACCACTGCACTACCCTAAACCCTAAAATACTACCCCAGCACAACCCCTACACTACCCGAACACGACTGCACTGCCCTAAACCCTCAAACACTCCCCCCAGCACGACCCCCTGCATTACCCGAACACCACTGCACTGCCCTAAACCCTAAAACACTCCCCCCAGCACGACCCCCTACACTACCCGAACACCACTGCACTGCCCTAAACCCTAAAACACTCCCCAGCACGAACCCCTACACTACCCAAAACCACTGCACTGCACTGCCCTAAACCCTAAAACACTACCCCCCGCATGACCCCCTACACTACCCAAACACCAATGCACTACCCTAATCCCTAAAACACTACCCCAGCATGACCCCCTACACTACCCTAAACCCTAAAACACTACCCCCGCACGACTCCCTACACTACCCAAAGACCACTGCACTACCCTAAACCCTAAAACACGACCTCCTACACTACACAAACACCACTGCACTACCCTAAACCCTAAATCACTACCCCCAGCAGTACACCCTACACTACCCAAACACCACTGCACTACCCTAAATCTTAAAAAACTACCCCCAGCAGTATCCCTACACTACCCAAACACCACTGCACTACCCTAAACCCTAAAACACTACCCCCAGCAGTACCCCTACACTACCCAAACACCACTGCACTACCCTAAATCACTACCCCCATCACGACCCCCTACACTACCCAAACACCACTGCACTACCCTAAACCCTAAAACACTACCCCCAGCACGACCCCCTACACTACCCAAACACCACTGCACTACCCTAAACCCTAAAACACTCCCCCAGCACGACTTCCTACACTACCCAAACACCACTGCACTACCCTAAACCCTCAATCTACCTCCCAGCATGACCCCCTACACTACACAAACACCACTGCACTACCCTAAACCCTAAAACACTACCCCCAGCACGACCTCTCTTCACTACCCAAACACAACTGCACAATTTGTTACAGGCGTTGCAACGCAGGCCTGTGGTGCTTACTGGAAGTACCTGGTGGGCTAGTTGGGCCCCAGGGACCCTCAGGATTCAAGGTGACCTAATCCCCCAACTTAAAACGCACCACGTGGCGCGTTTGCACAGTGGTGAAGGGAGGGGCGGGGCCTCAGGTGACATGTGCGCAAACACGCCCTGTGGTGCGTTTTAAGTTGGGGAATTAATTCCCTTTGAATCCTGGAGGGACCCTGGGGGCCAACTAGCCCACCAGGTACCTTCAGTAAGCACAACAGAGTTGCATTGCAGAGAGGTGAAAAAGGTGCGTGGCCTCGGAACGCCCTCTGCAACTCAGCTCTGTGGTCCTAACTGTAGGTACCTGGGGGCTAGTTGGGCCCCAGGGACCCTTAGAATTCAAGGGGACAAAATCCCGCAATCTTAAAACACGCCACGGGGTGCGTTTGCACACATGTCACCTCAGGCCCCCCCTCCCTTCACCACTGTGCAAACTCGCCCTGTAGCGTGTTTTAAGAGGTAGTTTTAATCCCCCTGCCCTATTATGTACTAGGGACTTGCAGAGGAGGTCATACTAATCACAGGGGTACCCCAACGCCTAGTGTTCCCTAGTGTATGTAGGTGTTTTCACTGTATTCTAAGTGTCTTTTAGCATAGCACTGGCTCTGGTTAGTCAGAGTCAGTTACCACCAGTACCCGTCTGAAAAAGTGGTGGGCACAGGATGATTTTGCAACAAGGCCTCTTTCTGCTCCTCTGTTGGTTCTTTCTGCACATCTTTTGCTTCTTTCTGTGCGTTTTTTCTTCTTTCTTCACATGTCCTACCTCTGTGGGCATAGTTAGAAACTAGCATTTAAAAAAACCTTTGAAATTCACTTAAAAAATCATAGGTTTCAGGCACGTTATAGTTAGAAATTAGCATTTAAAAACCTTTGAAATTCACTGAAAAACCATAGGTTTTAGGGACAGTTATAGTTAGTTGGACATTTCACTCGTACAAAACCATAGAAATTCCCCCGTTATAGTTAGTTCAGCTAACTATAACTCGCGCCCCGCAATGCACTGCTGATGACGTCACATATTACATCACTCATGACATGGTCAGTGACATCACTCATGACATCACTGATGACATCTCAAAAGGTAAAAAAAGGTAAAAATCAAGATAAGGGGGCAGGGTAAAAACACCCTGCCCCCCTAGGCCTGCTTAGGGGGTCCCACAGGGACCCCCAGGGTAAAAAAAAGCATTTTTGTAAAAATCAATCCGGTAGGATTTGCGAATCCCGCCCCAAAAAAAATGAAGCGCAGTCTCCCGTGCTTCGTTTTAATGAGCCCCCGGGTGGGCCAGGTCCCGGGGGCCATTTGCAAAATATATGCGAGGGCCGCGTGGGCCACTGCAGCCCTGGGGATCACCACCTCCGCTGGGCTTTATTAATTATGTGCAGGGGGCACGTGGCCCCCCACAGCCCTGGAGACCGCCACCTCCCTGGGGCTTTTAATAAAATGCGTTGGGGGCTCCTGCCCCCCACGCTGCCCCGGGGACCGCCACCTCCCCGGGGCTTCAATTATTATTATTAAGTGTGGGGCGGCTCCTGCCCCCCTACACTGCCCCCGGGGACAACCACCTCCCCGGGGCACACTTTATTTAAATCCAAGGGTCCGTTATGGACCCCCAGGGACCACTACCTCCCTGGGGCTTTAAATATGTTAGGAGGGGGGCCCGTGGCCCCCCTCTAGGAGCCCTAGATGGCCCTGGGGACCACCACCCCCCAGGGCCAGCTCCAGCAATGTCCAGGGGTGCCTACCCCAGGACATTGCAGTAGGGCGGGAGCACTGCTCCCGCCCTGTCATTGCAAACACTGCTTTGCTTCATGGAAGCGAGAGCAGAAGCAAAATTGAGATGTCATCAGTGATGTCACTGGCCATGTCATGAGTGATGTAATATGTGACATCATCAGCAGTGCTTTGCGGGGGCGTGAGTTATAGTTAGCTCAACTAACTATAACGGCCGAATTTCTCTGTTTTTGTACGAGTTGAAATGTCCAACTAACTATAACGTCCCTGAAACCTGTGGTTTTTGCAGTGCATTTCTAAGGTTTTTTAAATGCTAATTTCTAACTGTAATGTCCCTTAACCCCTTGACCGCGATCGGAATTCCGCTCGTATGCTGGACATTCCGATCGCGGGTGGGGTCGTGACGAGCTCAGCTCGTCATGCGCACAGCGCTACCGCGCAGCATGCCGAGCTGAGCTCGTCATGAGCATGGAAAGGGTTAAACCTATGGTTTGTTCAGTGTATATATATATATATATATATATATAACCTACTGCCTGTTGCTAGTATGTAGTCATGAACCGATAGCGGGTCTGAAAGAAGTTCACAAATGAGCTCTGATGTGGAGACGGGATCTGAAGAAGATGGCGCAGGCACATCCCAGAGCGCTGAAGTAACTCCGACTGTAGTTGAGGAGTTTCTTTTTTTAGGGATAGATCGGACCCAAAACAATAGAAAGAGACCGCAATATCAAAAAGGAAAAAAATCAGCAAGGAGGCGCAAAGCCAGACGAGGAGGGAATGGAACTCCGATCTGGAACAAAGACCAAGGAAAAATATAAACGGAAGTAAGAAGTGATCCAGCCACAGTAATTAATTTAACAAATACGATGCTCTCAGAAGAAGAAAATAACATATTAGCCTTGGGTCTGTTATTCTGCAAGAGAACCAACTTTGATTACAGCCAGACCCGCATTGACTTTTTCAAGTTCGCGAGGAAGCTAAAATTAAGGAAATTCTTTTTCCAAAGAAATCAATCAGGAAACATGCAGGACACCCCGGAAGAAACATCTCATTTGGAGGTGGGAGATTTGAATATCCTGCATGAACTTCATGAGCTTGAAAGAGAGTGTGAGGGACTGCAGCTTCAAGGGACACCAAGAGAGACAGCAGGAATCTTGGGACTAGATATTTATAAAGGCGTAAAGACAGACTTTAAACCTTTATCTACTTTTGTAACCAATGTGCCAAAAGATTTGATTGATTCTTCTCTGATGCTGTGATTAAAGATTTAAAAGATCTAGCCTTGACATCTAGTAAGGATTTTGAAAAAGGAAATAATTTCCATGACAGGAAATACATTCAGGTCATGGACAAAATCAAAAAGAACAAGGATGTAGTGGTCCGGGAATTGGACAAAGGGGGTAACGTTGTCCTCTGGCCACTAGAAATGTATAATTTGGAAGCAAAATTACAACTTAAAGATAACAGCTGTTATGTGAAGGTCCCACATAGTAACCTCTTAGAGGTAAAAAATAAATTCCACAAAGACCTTGCACGCTGGAGAGGACTTGGGTTGTTATCCCAAGGAGAATATTCATATTTAAAGGTTGACAATCCTCTGACACCGATTCTGTATCTGATCCCCAAAATCCACAAAAATAAGGAAACACCACCTGGCAGGCCTATCATTTCCGCCATTGGGAGCCTTTTCGAAACAACCTCTAGATATTTGGACCATTTTTTGCAGGAGTTTATCATTAAACTTCCTGCGTATATACAAGACACCCGAGATTTTTTAATTAAAATTGAAAGTTTAACCTAGAAAGATACTTTTCTATTAATCACGCTCGATGTTACATCATTGTATACGAGCATTGAACATGAGGCAGGATTGAATGCCATGCGTCATTTTGATACACGACACATCTCCCTTCACCAACATTCAAGAATGCTGATTGAAATGGGTAGATTGTGTCTAGAGAATAATTGCTTCATGTTTGGGAATGAAACCTACAAACAAGTTCGCGGGATCGGCCATGGGCACCTGCTTCGCCCCCAGCTATGCTAATTTGCATATGGGCTGGTGGGAGCAGCAGGTGCTCAGGGTTGACTACACCAAGGAGTGGAATGAGAATGTGATTTTTTAGAAAAGGTTTATTGATGACCTTTCTGTGGTCTGGGCAGGATCGATGGAATCTGCAAAATGCTTTGTTAGTCAACTTAACAACAACACATTAAATTTGAAATTTACCGACACCATCAGCAGGTCCCAAGTAACATTTCTAGATCTTGAAGTATATGTAAGAGACAACATATTACATACACGCACATTCAGAAAAACCACGGCAGGCAATTCAATTCTACATGCGAATAGCTTTCATCCGACTAGATTAAAAATGAGCATCTCTTATGCTGAGCACCTCAGGATGAAGTGAAATTGTAGTGAGAGGCAGGCACTGGAGGATGCTCAGAAAAGTCTTACCAGAAGATTCTCGGAAAGGGGTTCAAAGATCAGGTGCTCAATAAAGCTCTACAGAAGGTCAGTGGTATCAATAGAGATGTCCTACTTAGACCAAAAGAAAGAAAGGAAGAAATGAGAAGACAGGACAATGAGGAAATGAGGTTAATCACCGGGTACAGTGCCTACCACACAAGGGTGGGAGACTGTGTGAGTAGGCACTGGCACCAGATAAGGAGTGACCCAATGCTCAGTACAGTGGTAAAACGCAGACCTCAGGTGACATTCAAAAGAGCTAAATCCATGAGGCAAGAGCTGGTGGACAGTAGTCCGGAACTAACAAAACCGGAGAGTTGGCTGAGGGCGAATCCAGGCTTTTATAATTGCCAGAAGTATAGAGCCTGTACAATTGCCGAAAATGCCAAATCGGTCATGTCCCCACTAATGGCGAACCCATGGAAAATAAGATGCTTTCTGAACTGCCGGGGTGACCATGTAGTTTACATCTTACGGTGCCCCTGCCCTAAGTTATATGTAGGAAGCACCATCCACATGGTCCATGTTCGTATACTCCAACATATGCGGGCAGTCAAAAAGAATGATAAAACTTATCCTGTGGCACGCCACATAAATGAGATTCACAAGGGCAAATTAGAAGATCTAACTTATTTTGCAGTTGACCAGGTGGCCAAAATGAGAAGAGGAGGTAATAGAGAGAGAAAATTGCGACAGTTGGAATCAAAATACATAATGTGGTTTAACACCAGAATCCCATCAGGATTAAATACAGACGAGGATTTACATGTACATTTAGGCCACTAGCAGTATCCAGATCAGATGGCTCCTTTTAACAACAAGCTCCCTAATCTATAACGAGATTTACAAAGGTGTAGGATATGTTGAGAGAAAGTTGCACAATGGTTGGATGTAATTATATGATTTTAGCTTTTGGAGTCAGGATGGTAATATGTTGGAATATCACTGTAATTAAATGTATTAATTTATTTATACATATATTTTTCAATTCCAAGGTGAGGATCATTGGAGAATGTGAAAGGAGGTCATTGTGAAGATACATTTTAAAATGCACTAGCACTTTTCATATTATTCCAAGTTGAAATATGGATCAGTAGGTGGCAAATAATGGATCAATTGTTTGCAAAGCACTTGCACTTTATGACTATATGTACTGTATTGACTATGTGTCTGAATTTGCACCTTATAGTAGGCAGTGAAAGAAGCACTTGCATCTTGCCACATAGATTGGCTGCAGAGTTGACATTATTAATACATTAATTATCTATATGGAAAATATAAGAATGATTATGTTTGTTTACAATGCACTTGCACTTTATGTGAGTTGACCCGCCTGGAGAACCCTTTGGATGTTTTTAATGTTTGAAACATTTGAAGTATGTATGATTTAATATGTATTTTGATGTTTTTAATATTGGAACATTTTATGATATTTTATCTTTTATATGCACATTTTAATTATTTATATGATGTGTATGTTGAATATAGGATTCTAGACCCACTAAACATAAAAAGGTTGGCTTGATTGAAAGTTGTAGGATGAATTAGGCACTTGCCAAAATGCCCAGCCGGAATGGGAATCGAGGAGTGAGAAAACTTTGATCATGGACTGTACAATGAATATACAGGAAATGAAAGACTCCAAATTATTGATAATTACTGAAAGAGTTCTATAATGAATCATTAGTGCGAAAAATGAATTGAAGAGGATTGAAAAAAATTACCAACACGGCATGTCTGTCTTCCATTGCTATGGAAGTAGCGGACCACGTGATCGGGAGCTTGTGATTTTAAAATGGAGTTATGGCAATGGCGTTTGCGGAGGCGATCGAAACGCATCTGGGGTGGACACTTGTCTGCATAATTTATGGAGCAATAAATCCTACCATGTATCCATAAACCCGCCTATTTGGATTTCTGTTGGAGTGTTTGCCTGCTTGAGGTCCGGACCTGCTGTTTTCCTCCTCCTTGCATTTAGAGGATCAGGACTGTTGTTTTATATATATATATATATATATATATATATATATATATATATATATATATATATATATATATATATATATATATATATATATATATATATATATATATATTCACTGAAAAAAACGTAGGTTTCAGGCACGTTATAGTTACAAATTAGCATTTAAAAAACCTTTGAAATTCACTGAAAAAACCATAGGTTTCAGACACGTTATAGTTAGAAATTAGCATTTAAAAACCTTTGAAATTCACTGAAAAAACCATAGGTTTTAGGGACAGTTATAGTTAGTTGGACATTGCACTCGTACAAAACCCGTGAAATTCCCCCGTTATAGTTAGTTCAGCTAACTATAACTCGCGCCCCGCAATGCACTGCTGATGACGTCACATATTACATCACTCATGACATGGTCAGTGACATCACTGATGACATCACTGATGACATCTCAAATGACATCACTGATGACATCATCCAGTGACTGTGTGTTTCTGTAAAGTTTAAATATTTTTAATATATATAGGGAAAGGCGTATTGAAGAATGAGTGGGTGTATAAGTGTCTGTATGGATGATTTAGTAGGTGCGTGACTAATTCTATAAGTGAGTGATTAAACGTATCTTACTGAATGCATGGGTTAGTGACTAAACTGGGTGAATGTCTGTATCTGTCTGTTGCTGTGTAAGTGGCTGCATGGGTTTGTGAATAGCTACATGAGTGTCTATAAGAGTTATTGATTTGTTGTCTGAGTATCTGTATGGGTGCCTGAGTGTTTGTGTGGATGGGGTGTGTGCGACTGTGCATAGATGTGTGAGTGGGTGATTCACTGGGTGGATGGTTTAAAGAGTGCATCTGTGATAGACTGTATGGGTGGGTAAGTGTGTGTAAGAGTGTGTTAGTGAGTGAATGTATGTCCCAGTGGTACATGCGTGAGTAACTACATATGTGAAAGGCAGTATATATGTGTGTTAGAGTATATAAATAGCTATAAGCTTAGAGTGAGTGATTGTGATAGTGGCTGTATGGATGAGTGTGTGCTTGTATCAGTGATTGTATAAGAGCGTAACAATGTGCTAGTATTTGTATGATTAAGTGAGCTGGTGTGTGTATAACTGTATAGGTGAGTAAATGGCAGTGTGTTTAATTATTTGCATGACTGACTAGGTGTGTGAGTACCTCTATGGATGAGTGGCGGTGTTTGAGTGTCTATATAGGAGTAAGAGTGCATATGATAGTCCTGTACTGAGTGACCATAAGTATGAGTGACTGTACGGGTGAGTGAGTGGATGTGTGTGTGTAGTACTAAGAATCAGTGAGTGGGTATGTAGTTATTGGTGTTGGAGTGTCTATGGTTTTGCGAATGGCAGTCTGTAATTTAGATTGGGTGTATCAAAGGTTATATTAGGGTGTGAAGAGCTGCATCAGATTATCACGTGGATGATGTCATCAGTGATGTCATTTGAGATGTCATCAGTGATGTCATCAGTGATGTCACTGACCATGTCATGAGTGATGTAATATGTGACGTCATCAGCAGTGCATTATGGGCGCGAGTTATAGTTAGCTGAACTAACTATAACGGGGGAATTTCACGGGTTTTGTACGAGTGCAATGTCCAACTAACTATAACTGTCCCTAAAACCTATGGTTTTTTCAGTGAATTTCAAAGGTTTTTTAAATGCTAATTTCTAACTATAACGTGTCTGAAACCTATGGTTTTTTCAGTGAATTTCAAAGGTTTTTTAAATTCTAATTTGTAACTATAACGTGCCTGAAACCTACGGTTTTTTCAGTGAATTTCAAAGGTTTTTTAAATGACATTTTTTAAATGTATTAATTTTTATATTAATTTTTTTCATACTGATTTACTACATTTTTAGAAACAATTTCTTTTACATATTTTATTTTTTAAATTACATTGTAATTACATTATACATTACATTACAAAAATACTTTCTCAGAATGAATTACTTTAGTTTAAATACTTTGCACATAGGCAATAGACTTTTAAGTACAGTAGTTACAGTTGTTGCAATGGGCAACACATTTTCAAACACAATGCAACATTCAGCTCAATGTGAATTTCTAGTTAAATGCAATTAGTTACTTTATGGATTACTTTTTCTAACCACAGGACTGGATCCTAGATTCAGTCCTGGGACATCTCCTGTAAACAGTTGAGTAAAAGCGCTTTGGTTACAGTCGTGATTTTTAAGGAATATTATTGTATTTTAAAAGTTGACACTTTGAAACTTTTCCTCATAGAATCACCAATGTTATACTATGGAAGGAAATTCACTTAGCAGGTAAAAACTGTTATCAGTTATTTTTTCTTACTCAGTGTTGGATCCTGATCCAGCACTGGTGCATCTCCTGTAAACAGTTGAAAAAATGCGTTTAAGTCATACAGGCGATTTTTAAGGAATATTTGTAGTTTGTGAAAATCGACACTTTGAAACTTTTCTGCTGAAAACCAGACAATGGATTCCTATGGAAGAAAAGATAAGTTACTGGTAAGTACGGTTAAAATTACTTTTTCAGGGTCAGTGCTGGGCTAAAAGATGCAGCACTGGGTTCTCTCCTGATAACAGGTGAGTAAATCGGAATTCGTATTTCGGCTGATTTTAGAAGAATAATTTAAAGTTCCAAAACTCCACACTTAGAAGAATTTCCAAGTGAAACCATGTCAATGTTAGCCTATGGAAGGAAATTCAAGTTACTGGTAAGTACGGTTAAAATTACTTTTCAGGACCAGTACTGGGCTGAAAGATGCAGCACTGAGGTCTCTCCTGATAACAGGTGAGTAAATCAGAATTCGGATTTCGGCTGATTTTAGAGGAATATTTGTATGTTTCAAAAATCAACACTTAGAAACTTTTTCAGCAAAAAGCAGGCAATGATATCCTATGGAAGGAAATTCAAGTTACTGGTAAGTACGGTTAAAATTAGTTTTCAGGATTAGTACTGGGCTGAAAGATGCAGCACTGAGGTCTCTCCTGATAACAGGTGAGTAAATCGGAATTCGTATTTCGGCTGATTTTAGAGGAATATTTTAAAGTTCCAAAACTCCACACTTAGAAGAATTTCCAAGTGAAACCAGTCAATGTTAGCCTATGGAAGGAAATTCAAGTTACTGGTAAGTACGGTTAAAATTACTTTTCAGGACCAGTACTGGGCTGAAAGATACAGCACTGAGGTCTCTCCTTATAACAGGTGAGTAAATCGGAATTCGTATTTCGGCTGATTTTAGAGGAATATTTGTAGGTTTCAAAATCAACACTTAGAAACTTTTTCAGCAAAAAGCAGGCAATGATATCCTATGGAAGGAAATTCAAGCTACTGGTAAGTACGGTTAAAATTACTTTTCAGGACCAGTACTGGACTGAAAGATACAGCACTGAGGTCTCTCCTTATAACAGGTGAGTAAATCGGAATTCGTATTTCGGATGATTTTAGAAGAATATTTGCACAATGGTGAAGGGAGGGGCGGGGCCTGAGGTGACATCTGTGAACGTGCCTCGTGGCGTGCTTTAGTTGGGGATTAGTCCCCTGAATCCTGAGGGTCTCAGGCCGACCTAGCCCACCAGGAACTCCAATATGCGCCAGGGGCTGCGTTGCAGAGACGTGTAGAGAGGCCACACCCCTTTACACCTCTCTGCAACGCAGCTCTGTGGCGCTTTCTGGATGTACCTGTTGGGCTAGCTGGCCCCCAGGGACCCTCAGGA
Source organism: Calotriton arnoldi (assembly GCA_963921515.1). Lineage (NCBI taxonomy): Eukaryota > Metazoa > Chordata > Amphibia > Caudata > Salamandridae > Calotriton > Calotriton arnoldi. The sequence goes on along the minus strand of CAWUFW010024306.1, from coordinate 46,508 downwards.
TTGAAGGGGATTTAATCCCTCAACTTAAAACGCGCCACGGGGCGCGTTTGCACAGATGTCACCTGAAGCCCCGCCCTCCCTTCACCACTGTGCAAACGCGCCCGTGGCGCGTTTTAAGTCGGGGATTAACTCCCTTGAATCCTGAGGGTCCCTGGAGCCAACTAGCCCAACAGGTATATCCAAAAAGCGCCACAGAGCTGCGTTGCAGAGAGGTGTAAAAAGGGGCATGGCCTCTGTACACCCTCTCTGCAACGCAGCCTCCTGGCGCATACTGGAGGTTTCTGGTGGGCTAGTTGGCCCCCAGGGACCCCCAGTATTCAAAGGGAATTGCTCTCTCTCTGCAAACGTGCCAGGGGCGCGCTTGCAGAGTGGTGAAGGAAGGGGGTGGGCCTGCGGGCCCGATCGTTTTTTTGTTTTTTTGTCTCTGGAAGGGGGCTGTGTGGCCCTCCTTCCTTTCTCTGTTTTTGGGCCCTGGGGACCCCATCCCCCAGGGCCTTACCCCTTTTTTTTATTAAAATGTAAAAAAAACGTGAAGGGGGCCGCGTGGCCTCCCTTCCCTGGGCCTGTATTGGCCCCGGGACCCCATCCCCGGGGCATGGCCTCTATTTCTACATTTTATTCTTTGGAGGGGGCTGCGTGGCCCCCTCCTCTGGCCATTTAAGGCCCCGGGGACCCCATCCCCGGGGCCGGCCATACCCTTTTTTTCTTTTTAAACTTTGGGGAGGGGGCTGTGTGGCCCCCTCCCGGGCCACTTATGGCCCCGGGAGCCCATCCCCCGGGCCTGGCCTCACGTTGAGACTGTGGGGGTCCCCAATCCCCCACAGTCCCAGCCGGCTCCCCGCGTCCCTTGGGAGCCGGCATGCTTTTGCACATGGGGAGCTGCTAAGATGCAGCTCCCCATGTGGAAAGCAATCGCTTTGGATATTGGAAGAGAGAGCAGGTTTCCCTGCCTCTCTTCCAATATCCAAAGCAGTTTGCTATGGCAGGACGGGAGCCGCAAGGCTCCCGCCCTGCCATAGCAAACTACAGTGTCCCGGGGTAGGCACCCCGGGACACTGCAGGAGCCGGCCCTGGGGGTGGCGGTCCCCAGGGCCATCAAGGGCTTCCAGGAGGGGGCCGCGCGGCCCCCTCCCTTAAATTGCACAGCCCCGGGAGGTGGTGGTCCTCGGGCTCTGGGGGTCCGTAATGGACCCCCACATTTATTTTATAAGTGCCCCAGAGAGGTGGTGGTCCTCGGGGCGTGTGGGGGCTGGAGCCCCCCCCACACCTTATTTAAATAAAAAAGAAGCCCCGGGGGGTGGCGGTCCTCGGGTCTGCGGGAGGGCAGAAGAGCCCTCCCGCACCATTTTTTCTATAAAGCCCCGGGGGTGGCGGTCCTCGGGCTTGGGGGCCCTTTGAGGCCCCCCATACAAACAATATACCCACCCTCACCATGCCCCCGGGACTTGGGCCACCCGGGGGCAAAATGCATCGAAGCGCGGGAGACCGAGCTGATTCTTGATTTTTTCTGGCAGGATTCGCGCACCCTGAGCGCATCCTGCCGATTTAAAAAAAAATGTTTTTTTTTTGCCCAGGGGGTCCTTGTGGGACCCCTGAGCAAACCTAGGGGTCAGGGTGTTTCTACCCTGCTCCCTTTGTGCGCTCTGCGCACTTGTTTCTGTCCCTCGGCTCTACCGAGGACAAAATGGCTGCCAACATTTCCTGAATCGGAATGTTGACAGCCAGCTGACAGCCAATTAACATGCAGCTCGTGGATCGGGACGGTGCGCGCAGGGTGCGCTGAGGGTACGCGGACCCTACTCGGCCATAGATATATATGTACTTTACTTTTGATTTTTCTGCAACTACTGAACGGATTTACACCATTTAACAAAAAGGGTTCTTTCTGAACCAAGAACTACCTCTTTGCCAAATTTGGTGTAATTCTGTTCAGCAGTTCGGGCTGTAGCCGTGTCTAAAGTATCCTATGGAAAATTGCATGGGGAAAACGCGCTTTGGGACCCCCATTTTTTCGGCCCCGCTTGACGAATCCCCCGAGACTTTCAGGGTAGGAGCGGACCGGAGCGCCCCACAAAGTTTGAAAATTTTGCGAAGATACATCAACCGGCAAGAGAGTTATTTCAAATAGAATGTCGCGGATTTCCTTTGGATAATAGGTTGTAACTATAACTATCTACTGGCGACTGCCAGTAGATAATATATATATATATATATATATATATATATATATATATATATATATCAATGCCACAACGGTTCACTTTTCCCGGGTTTCAGGCGCTCTGAAAGGTGCGGTAATCAACGCGGTTGAACCAAACCGCAATTTCTATATTCCAAACCTCTATATAGAAGTAAAGGTCGCACTCCAGCAGTATTCTTCCAAAAACGTAATTTATTCTTAAATCATTTTCCTTCCTTCAATGGTCAATGTGAGAAGTTGGCCTGGTATATGCTGTCCACTAATTATAGTGGGCACCTTGCACCAGTCCAAACAACCCCTTATTGGAGATAGGTTAAAGACAACCTTATTGAAAGCTATCCTAGTGGTAGCTATGGAGAGCAGCCTTCAGGCTAAGTCTTGAAGGAATGTAAAGCAGCTTGTTTTACCAGTCTATAATCTCTTGAGTGACCAAATGAAAGAGCACCACACCAGGTATATATTCAAAATATATGTATTTATTGCTAAACACACCCTCTAGTCTCTTTATGAGGCTAGAGTTCGAAGTACATAAGTTAGAAGTTATTAAATCACAGTAATAGCACAAATACACGTTTGGTCCCTAGGGGCGTACCAAACCATATACCAATAAAGTGGTATGCGAACCACGACTGAACTAGACACTAGGCCTAGAGCCTCTAGAAGTGCTTGGACCACAAGGAACCACCCAAGGTAGTGACACAGGGGACCCACGGGAGACGCGTGCAGTGTAAATACACAACCGCGATACGCCGTTGACTTCTATGGAGAAAGTCGGGATCGGGAAATTAGAGAAAAGGGACACTTAAAAGAGGACTAGGACAAAACCCTTTGAGATCTAGGAATTTGAAGAGTCTCTACCCACGGGAGTACCGGAGTACTCGTGTTACCTCACCCAGGGAAGCCGGGTGCATAGGTGCCTTTCGGGGTCAGGTTTCGGCTGCCGATTCGAATGGCGATCTGCTGCAAAGTGCTGCTGGCGGCCAAGAGAAAAGTGTCCGGGTGGATCCAAGAGTGGATCGGAGTTCTGAAGAACCTGAAAGCAGAGGGGACAGAGTCTGGGTCACTAGCCAGTGACCAGGAAGGCGATGGACAGATGCCCACCGATGTCGAGTGCTTCATGTGCGTTGACGGTCGTCTTGACTCTTCAGCCACGAGGTCCAGGAGGCGTTGTCGGCGACCAGGAGCAGGATTCGGGCTGGTACACGATGTCTGTCGAGTGCTGAGGTGTCGGCGACCAGATTGGGCCCAACAAGCCTTGGCAACGGCAAGTCTCGGTGAAGATGTAGATCGTCGATGGTGCAGACCAGCAAGGTCTGTGGAACTCACCCAGCGAGGGTAAGTGAGGGCATGCCTGGAGCAACCAGGATGCCAAGTAAGAAAAGGATTGGCCTTTGTTAAGGCCTCTAGCCAACGGGCTAGCGACTGCGAAGGAGCCTCATGACGCTGCACGTGGATCTGGCTTACAGGACACTCGTGGAGTGGGGGCCAGTGATCTTCGGTGCAGGTGGTGCTGGAGGCTAGGGCTACTCGGAGCCCAAAGCACGACTTCTGGGAGACCCAGAAGAGGATGCACTTGCAAATGTGCTTGGTGTCCAGGGGTCACAGTCTCAAGTCACCCACGATAGCCACGGGCCTCAGCTTTGCTGGGGACTCAGGGTAGCCTCGGGAAGTCTGAGAATCCACCTCTGGTGATGCGATGACTTCGGCGTCCGACGGGAGCTTCAGAAATGCGAACCGTACAGATGCTTCTTTGGTGCCTGCCAAGCAGGGGAGTCACTCCTTGACCCCAAGGGAGATTCTTCTGTCCTCTAATCGTGAGTAGAGCGTCGAAGGTCCAGGATTCAGTTTCAGAGTTTCGTCCAGGATAATCTAAAGTCCTAAGGACTGGGTTCCTACCTTTATACTAAAGATAGGGGTTGGACTACTTCTGTGGTCCCACCTATGGGTGGGTCAGGGCAGAGGGGTGGCTACACCCTTTTCCTTTGTCCAGTTCGCGCCAAAGCAGGGGCTGCAAGCCCCTGATCCGGTTTGAACTGGGGTATGCACAGGGACACCAAATGTGCCCCCAGTGCAGGACTTCAAAGCACCCGAAAGTGCTCCCGCCCAGCCCCAATACACATTATCCTGTCTGGGGAGGTGGTCACACCTCCCTGGGACAGGAAACCTATTGTCCAGGCCTCCCTGCCGGAGTTTCGTCCAGCAGCAGGAGGCCAGACTCGTGTCTGTGTCAGCAGCATCCATTTTGTGATGCCAGGGCTCTGGAAAGAAGTTACCGGACTAGTCAGAGTTAACATGTCTTTCCTCTAGAAGGGTGGAATGCTACCCCCGCCGCCAGGATTGGCGGGGGGTAGTATTCCAAGATGTTTGACACCAAACACGACATGTTTAGGTGCAGCCATTCCAAAGTTAGCATTTTACCGCGAGGATATAATGCGCTTAAGAGTATATGGTCAGGCTGCACTACAAACAGCATCAGGGATGGTCTCTGAACTCTGCAGAGGGGCCCTGCTCATGCAGGGGCACCCTCTCACATAGGAACCATGCACTCTGCCTTTAGGATTGATAAGGCCTGCCTTAGGAGTGACTTATAGGTTTATATGTGTGTATGTATTTAGTGATATAGGTAACCTATATCACAGTAAGGGGTGCATGCACCACCTTACCCAGGCTGCAGTAGCAGACCTGTGGTGTCAGTTTGGATGGCCTTCCAGGGGTGGCATAATACATGCTGCAGCCCCTGGCAGGCCTCTGAGGTACCTATGCCCTTGGTACATAGTATACCATATACTAGGGACTTATAAGGGCACTCCAGATCCCAATCAGTGATGTGCCTAAGGCACATGGAAACCATTTTAGAGAGGAAGCAGCTAGGCTGGGGTTCTGATTAGCAGGGCCCCAGCCAGACTAATGTCGAAAAACAGTGAAGCATCAGCAAAAAGTGGGGGTACCCATGTGAAGCAGATCCTACTCTCCTACAGTCAACACAGATCAACCAACGCGTTTCGGTATCTCCATATACCTTGATCACGGTTGATTAGTCATGTGATTACTCACTTTTTAAAAAGGCCCCCTTCACAGGAAGCACTATGACATCATTTCCTGTTTGTTTCTAGGACTACTCCATTGATTTCTGGGAGATGTAGTCCTGTATTTTACAACCAAAATATTTACAAACAAAACATGCAGGAAACATTTTAAAAAATATATATAACCTACTACCTGTCGCTAGTATGTAGTGATATTTAGGAACATGTTTCCATAGGAAAAGCGTTTTTTTGACTTGCCTATAACTTTGGTGCCGTTTGAAAAATCTTCACAAAATTTTCCCCAAAAAAGTGCTCCTATGATTCTTGTTGCACATAGAAATTTTTGGGGTGATTTGTGAAGCGGGGGCTAAGAAACATGGAGTTGAATAAAGAGTGTTTTTGCAATGTTAATTCCCCTGGAACCTGACAACACGACTACAGCCTGAACCACTGAATGGAATTACACCAAATTTGGCAGAAAGGTAGGTGTTGGTAAACAGAGTGTGGCTTTTGTTATTTGGTGCAAATCCTTTCAGTAGTTCTTGAGAAATTTAAATTGAAAATTATAGTGATACCTCTAGCCAAGGATATTTCGCAATGATTTCGCAGTCAATCGTGAATGTGCGCGCCAACGGAAATGCTGTGATTGGCTGGACACAACCTGAACATAAAGTTGTGGCCACCATTTTATCATTTGGGAATGGTTCCCAAGGCTGAAAATTTTTGTAAAAGCTAACAAAAGAAATCACGGTGGAGGTACTCTGACCCCATGTTTGAGAAATAGGGGTGTTAGTGACATAAGTTATGTGTCCAAAATTGATTTTTTTTAATCGTGTGTTATATTAGGGACCGCCAGTGCAGCCTCGTGCACTGTCACGGGGATGTTTTGACTATTGCGATGTCTTGGTGAAGATTGGTGAAAATATGAAACAAAAAGTATCTATATCTATATATACACCCTAGCTGGTCCCAGTCACTGACTCATGCACTTACTCACATATCCACTCAGACACCCACTCACATACCCAGTCAGACACTAATGCACCCACTCACAGACTCACTCAGAAACCCATGTGTGTACTCACATAAGCAATCTGAGGCTCATGCACCCACTCACAGATGCACTCAGAGTCTCATACACTCACTCACATACATAGTCAGAAACACATACACCCACTCACAGACCCACTCAGACATACACACCCACTCACAGACCCACTGAGAGATGTATGCTTCTACTCACACACCCACTGATAGACAGACCCACTCAGACACTTATGCACCACTCATAGATCCAGTCACAGATTCATGTACCCATTGACATACCCACTCAGACACTCATATACCCATTGACATACCCACTCAGACACTCACACACCCACTCACATACCTAGTCAGAGACTTATACACCCACTCACAAACTCACTCATGCGCCCATTCATATACCCACTCAGAGAATTTGCATCCACTTATAGACCTACTGAAAGACTCATGCAGCCAGTCAGAGACCCACTCAGAGTCTTATGCACCCACTCACATATCCACTCGAAGACTCATGCACCAACTCACTAACCCACACAAAAAAACTCATGCAATCAGTCATATACCTACTAAGAGGCTCATGCCCTCACTCACATACCCACTCAGAGACCTATGTTCCTAGTTACAGACCCACTCAGACACTCATACACTCATGCAGATATCCACTCAAACACTCTTGCACCCACTCACAGACTCACTCTAAGACTCATGAGTCTACTTACACACCCACTAACAAACTTATATACCCAGTCACAGACCGACTCGGAGATTTATGCACCAGCTCACATAACCCAGTGAATCATTAATACACACTGTTATAGAGATATTGAGAGAATGATACATGTTTTTATAGAGTTATTTCCATAGTGGTTTATCTAGTGTGATAGTTCGAATGATTTATATAGTTATCATTTTTTTATGTGGTGGTGGCTATTGAATTTTTGCTTTGCTTTGCGTTTTCACGATGTATCCACGATCGCTGCACGTACCGCCGCCATTGCAACTCCTGGTGTTTCCGCGAAAAGGGAAAATAGGTTTTAAAAATGATTTTTATAGAAACTCATTAGAAAAACATGAGGTTTGAAGTGTACAGTAATAAACCTCTAGTGCCAAAAATACTATAATATGTGGGCATATATGTGTTTTTCAGCCAGTAAAAAATGCGCGATCATCGCGGGTAACGACGTCATTGCGATTCCCGGCATTACAGCGAAAACGGAAATTAGGTTTTAGAGATGGTTTTTGTAGAAACTCACTAGAAAAACAGGACTTTAGAGAATACAGAAATAAGCCCCTAGTGTGTAAAATACTGTAATTTGTGTGCATATATGTGTTTTACACTTTATGAAAAAGGCACGATCATCGCGGTTAACGACGTTGTCACGACACCCTGGATAACCACGAATACGGAAATAAGGTTCTAGAAATTAGTCCAAAAACATAAGTTTAAATATGTTTTTTAAAGAACCATGTATATAGTAATATGTGTAGTGCAATGTTTAGAATGGATTATTTGTAGTTATTATTTTTGCATGGGCTGGTGGCTGTTGAATGTCTGCTTTTGTTTTTGCGATTTCGCGACTTATTCGCAACCATTATGACTTTGTCACGAAGATTCACAAAAACTAAAAAATAGGATCTTTATAAAAAAATTAACAATATTTCGGGTGCTAGGGTGGCTCTGACAAGAGCCTTTGTGTTGATTGTGTGTATATGTCAGCTACACCTAGGACCGGATGAAGAGTTTCAGAATGCTTAGAAACACCCTGTTGTCATCGTCTGCTCTCCATCATTTCTATAAATTCCATGCATGTCAAAACACAGATCGTCATAATAGATTGAGCAAATGTTATGGTGTCTGATGAATGCAGAAACAGTTTTATTAGCTTGTTTCCTGGCTTTGTCAATTTGTGGACAGAATTGATTTGACCACTTCCATTTTTGCCTTTGGCATATCTTATAGTACACCAAGACAGTGTGAGGGAAAAGCATCATCATTTCAGTAAAGGTATCCTTCATTAGGATTTCCAGCCCTACCCCAGTTAGTGTGCCTAGATCATTTCCACCACAGTGCACAATAATGAGGTGAAGAGCTCCATAATCCACAATGGTTTTAACCAAAGCCAGCAACTGATGAAACTTTAACCCTCTCTGGCCAAACCAAGTAATCTCCACATTTGGCAAGCCCAAGTCCCTGTAAATACCTCTCTTTTTTGCAGCCTCTTTAGCCTAATAGACATAGCTGTGGCCAACAATCCACACTTTAATCATTTTGAAGTGAAGGAGCAATAGCAGTCAGGAGAAGGCTGGAGCTGAAAGAGGTAGTTTTCCAAATGAAAAGCAGTTAAAATAGAGGTGTTTTCTTTTTTTAAATAAATATAATTTAATTGGATGCTGTTAGCATGTAAGTGAATACAATTATATAGTGTGTTGGATGAATGAGCAAGAAGTCCTATTATTGGCTGTTGTTTAAAAAAATGCTTCTCATTTGGAAGTAGTGTGGTCCTTCTAGAGTGTGCTTTGAACTTGTGACCTACTGGTTCCACTGGGTTTCTACACACACTCAGCTAAGATTGTGTTGGGGGGGGGGAAGCGTGTTAAAGAGGTAGAACTTTTTATAAAAGTAAGGAGTTATGACACAATTTAACTCATTGTACAGTTTAATTTCCAATTCAGGACTGTGTAAAAAACTAAAGGTAAATATAGGTTTGGACTCCCGTTTTTTTTCACGATTACTCAGCGATGATCGCGAAGACTTCGCGAACACACATAGACAGGAATTTCCTTTTGAAAAGAGGGAAAGAGTTACCAGATACTAACCATTCACGAGCTAGGAGGGATACGTACTACCGGCTGATCCCGCCGTAGCCACGCCCCTTTCACTTCCAGGATGTCGACGATGGCGGCGGAGATGCTGTTTTGCCATGGAATGGCCATGGCTGATTTTTGGTGCGGGAGCAGGAGCTAAGGAGCTAGGGAGGCTCTGGTGCTCACCGCGAAACCGAGCATTGCTGTGGGGGAATTTTCTGGCCCTGGACGGCAGGAAGCAGCAAGTAGCGGCAAGAAGTGGCTGCAAGAAGGGGAAAATAAAATGGTAGCCCAGGCAAAGAGCAACCGGTTGGAAAAACCTCACTGCAAACAGTACTCAAAGTCCAGCTGGTGGGAGCCTTATTATCAAGCAAACGCCTGGTGTTTTTTTGGGGGGGGATCCCTGCTGGGCAGCTCCGGAATAAATACAGAGGATACAAGGAGTATTGAGGACGCTTTTTAAGAGAAAAGTAGAGAAAAAGAAATCTGTTGCATCGGGCAGCGTCACCTCCTAGTACTCAAGCAGGCTTGCTACTTCTGAGACTCGCTTTTCACGGTGCCACCGGAGGACCACCAGGTTTCTCTCCAAGGGGTAAGTGCATGTGCTCTGCTGCCTGTTTATGAATGGGGCTTTTGTACTACTTGGGTCGCTGGGGGAGCTAAAGCTGTATTTCTCCTTTCCTGGCATTCTCTGGCAATCCATTACAAGAAAGTAGTAGAAAAACCTTCCGGGTCTCTCAATATGCAAAATTTCTCCAGAAATACAGCCACATCCCATCTTGATTCCCCAGTTCTGGCTCAGAGGGTCAAAAAGCGTGCTGGTCAAGCAGCGGCCCGGACTAACCGTGCAGCAACTTTGAGGAAAGACCTGGAATTACGCACAGAAAACTCTGAGATGGCCACCGCAGAGGTCTCCAAGAAACAGTGCCCGGGGGGGCTTCCGTGGATCTGGACACGAGTTTCAGTTTGGTCCCTGCTGTCCCTGCTGCCTCTCCTGGGGCCGGGCCCTTAACTGTGCAAAGCTTAGTGGAGCCAGATGCAATGACTCCCGGGGGTGACCCTGTGGCTGGGAAATCAAAAGAACTTAAAAAATACCGTCTATTTTCCAAAGCCAAATCTGGGTTAATATCTGGCATTGAGGGGGCAGAGAGTGTTCCACCTACAGCTGATCATCCTACGGACTTCATTAAGGGGACGTCTCTCAGCGGTGGCAGCGCTGCTCTTCTACAATCTCAAGTACAATACCCCCCGGACAGAGGCTATCAGGTCAATCCACCTCTGAAGACGATGGGCAGGCAATACTTGATAATACCATTTTTTCTGTAGCATCCGCTGTAACATCTGGAACATCGGCAGCACAATCTAAAGCTGGGACTGAATCAATTCAGGAAAATTCTTCTCAGGACGATAGATCTTTTTCTTTGCAATGGGATGCTAAGAGCCTGCTCAACTTAATTCTGGAAGAGATTAGAGAGCTCAAAACCCCTCAATCCACTGAAATTGCTGCTATTCATGCCCGCCTCTCTAAAATCGAAGACAACATGGCGCGGGTCCCAGCGTGACTTCAGGAGGCGGAGACCAGAATCTTGCAGTTGGAGGACAAATTCGCTATTATGAACGACAAAGTCGCTGCTCATCAGAGCCAAAAATCCGTAATGGAGTTCAAATTGGAAGAATTAGAGAATCACTCTAGGCGCTCTTATCTCCGTATTCTTGGTATCCCAGAAGGTCTTGAGGGGCAGCAAACTCTACAATGGATTGATTCATTCATTAAAAAAATGTCCTCCCGGAATTTAATGGGGATCTGACTATTATGAGGCCCCACAGGGTTCCCGCACATCTTCCCCCTAAGGCTAAATTCCCACGGACAATCCTTGTTAACTTTGGGGATTTCAGGGGCAAGGAACACATTTTATCTAAGGCTATAAAGCAGCCTCCTCGGACGTTCCTTTATGTCACATTTTTGCTGACATATCTGCCTCCGCAGCCAAAAGGCGGAAAGAGTTTGTTAAAATGTTGCATTTATTTAAAGAACAGGGGGCACAGGCTATGATTGCACAACAAAGCAAACTTAAAGTGCTTGTTAAAGGTAGATTTCACGCTTTCTGTAATATCCCCGAAGCGCAGGAATTATTGCAACAAATCTCTTCAAGCAAGTCCTAGATTTCTTTGCTTAGGGCCTTTATAGTTGCTGCTATAATCAGTTGTGCAATTGCTCTCTTGTCTGTTTTTCTTCCTTTGTGAGTCTGGTTCTCTATTTTCCTATTTTCCTATAGAGTACTGTGTGGTTTATCCTTTTTTCTTTTTTCTTTCACGTCCTGAATGAGGGGGGGCACGTAGGCCAGTAGTACCTGGCACAAGGTCAAGGTGCCAGTTTCAGGGAGTTGGGTAAGCCTATCAGGTGTGAGCAGGGACGGTGCACTGCTCACTGCAGGCTTTTCAGGGAGGGGGGTCTACGGGAATGGAATGGGTAGCAAGGGGAAAAAAGAGATCCATTTGTAAATTCTAGATTCATCCAAGTTTTACCTATAAACCTATATCCTGTCAGGGCGAGTGGGGGAGTAATGACAGATTTTGTGTCCCTCCAGAAAACTTTAGCCCATCCTGTGTCCCCTTTAGGATCATATCATGTAGTGTGTTAATGGATCAAAAGGAAATCCTAAAGGTGGTCTCCTTTAATGTAAACGGACTCAATAATAAAAAGAAAATGCGGGCCATTGAATTATGGATTAAAACAGAAAATACGGCCGTTATTTTAATTCAAGAATCCCATGTAGCAGAGGGGAAGCTAGCTGATTTTTCAATGTTTAGGTCTTGGGCAGCATATTGGGGCTTCTCCTCCTCCTCCGCATCACATCGCGGCACGGCGATTTTCCTGGGCAAAAAACTTTAAGCCAAGGTGGTTAATTTTGTAAGGGATCAGAGAGGTAGGTGGTGTTGGGCGACCTGTAAAATGGGAAATAGATTCTTAACCTTTGCTAGCATTTATGCTCCTGTAGAGGATAATCCGGTACTATATGAAGAGTTTTTCCAATCCCTAATACAAACTCCCGGGGAAGTGATTATAGGGGGAGATTTTAATTTCCTAGCAAATCCAAAAATTGATTCCTCAGCGATTTCTAAAAAACAATTAAAACCGAAAACTTGTAGAATTATTCAAAATTATAGGAAAACTCTGGATATATTCGACCCCTGGAGGGCAGCATTCCCGACTAAGACTGCATACACCTGCTTTTTGGGTAGATTTTGCTCCTCCTCACGCATCGATTTCTTTCTTATATCTAAGACCTTGATCTTTAGTCAGCAGAAAATCCTTCCGAACGGTTTTTCAGATCTTGTAATGCTCATTTTAGAGCTCGAGCTAGGTAAAATTTTGGCTCATTCTAAGAGATGGAGCTTAAATAGGCAATATCTTTCGGACAAAAGTTGGGTTCTACTCTGTAAAACAGAGATAAAGGAGTTCCTTGTAAGAAATCACGGGACGGCTCCTCTCCATATTGTTTGGGACTCTCTGAAAGCTTTTATTCGGAGCCTAGCTATTAGGAAGGATGCTGAAAGTTCTAGAAAAATGAAGGAAAAAAAGCAAAATTTAGAACAGGAGCTGCAGAGGTGCTAAGATAATTTTCTTAGTAACCCCTCGGCCCCCAACCCACGTAAATTTGATCAGGCCAAACGGGATCTTACCGAAGCTTATTATGTAGAATGTGAAACACTTAAGCAACTATCGGCAGAAGGTATATGAAGAGAGCAATTTCACCGGGAGGTTCCTCGCTTGGCAGGAACGGGAGCAGGCCACAAGTAACCGGATTAGTACTTTGAGATGTCCTGTAACAGGGACCCGAAGCGAAGATCCAGCAGTTATAGGAGGCTCAGGGGCGGTGCGTCCATTGGGGCGCTGGGGCGTTGCCCCACTAATGCACATGGCCCCAAAGTGTCGCCGCTGTTGCGTAAGCAGCAGACGATTCAAGTAATACTCCTGTATGTCTGGCAGACGTACAGGAGTATTAATTTAAGTCCGTGCCGGTCACCGACGTCCACCGGGCGACGCCCGAGCAATCACATCAGGACAAGGGGGTGGTGGTGACGTCGGGTCTAGCGCACTTAGTGCGCATGCTCAGTTCTGGGCTGGTCATTTTTCTGACCAGCCCGAACATGCGCATTAGACTGGACATTAGAAGAGCGGGGGTTGCTTCATGGCGCAGCCCCCGGTCTCCTAATGGGCGGGTGTGTACCCCTGCCCAAGCCAATCCTGGCGCTGCTGGAGCAGCATCTGGATTGGCTTAGTCAGAGCGAGGCACAGGATTTGGGAAGCCTGCTGCGCCACACACACGACGACGAGACGACGACGACGACACACCTGTATTTTGGTGCGAGGGCCGAGGCTGCTACTACTGCAGTGCTCGTCGTGGGTGGCTCGAGTCCTGCAGTGCTCCGGTCCTGGTCCTGGACGAGACTTCACGACGTAAAAAGTAAGTCTTTATTTCAACAGTGAGCTGATGACCATAATATACTATTTTCCTTTCACTCGTTGCCACCAAGCTGATTGCTGTAAATAATTGTACATTTTAAATTACTTACAGCAATCAGCTTGGTGGCACGGTGAAAGGAAATGCTCCTGTTAACGTTGCTGTGCGCACTCTAAAGTGCACAATCAAAGCGCCGGCCATTAATATACTCTTTTCCAGGAAAGAGTATATTAATGGCGCGCTTGCATTTTAGATGCGCACAGCAACGCTACATGGGCATTTTGTTAACGTTGCTGTGCGCACTCTAAAGTGCACAATCAAAGCGGCGGCCATTAATATACTCTTTTCAGGAAAAGTATATGAATGGCGCGATTGTGCACTTAGAGAGCGCACAGCAACGCTAACATGGGCATTTTGTTAACGTTGCTGTGCGCTCTCTAAAGTGCACAATCAAAGCGCCGGCCATTAATATACTCTTTTCCAGGAAAAGAGTATATTAATGGCGCATTGTGCACTTTAGATGCGCACAGCAACGTTAACATGGGCATTTTGTTAACGTTGCTGTGCGCACTCTAAAGTGCACAATCAAAGCGCCGGCCATTAATATACCAGACAATATGTTTGCATGGAAGAGAAGAGAGTTTAGAGAGGAGAGATGGAAGTGAGAGAAGCAGGCAAGGTGAGTGCGGAGTAGAGATGGAAGTGAACGAAGCAGGCAAGGTGAGCAGGCATGTGAGTGCACAACGAAGGGGGAAGTGACAGGAACAGCAACGTAAGTGCAGGGGAGAGGAGGGAGTGAGCAGGTAAGGTGAGGGGACAGGAGGGAGTGAGCAGGCAAGGTGCGTGCGGGGGAGAGGAGTGAGTGAGCAGGCAAGGTGAGTGCGGGGAAGAGGAGGGAGTGAGCAGGCAACTTGTGAAGTGTACGAGAACACAGTAAAAAGTGAAAGTCCAAGAGGTCACCAAGAAACAGCACTGCCAGTTACCTTCAACTGAGACTTGGAAACATTTCCTGTTTTGTCGATGTCTAATCATGGAGTGAAGGCATGCCAGATGGGCTTCAGAAGCACATGCGGCTCGGTGCCACTGCGGGTAAAACGAACTTCTGCTTTGTAGAGCTGCATATCACCACACAGGATGACCCATTCAGCGTTGTCAGCATTCTGGATCTTCAATTGGACATTGTGCTGGTCCATTACACTGTGCGCGTGCTCCACTCCGGAAATGGCGTGTGTACTGTTTTGCGGGAAGAGTGAAGGATCACAGGAGGAAGCGCTGCAGATAAAAGTCGGTGCAGTCTGTGCAATCTAGGTTAGATGGCTGTCTAATTTACACCCGGGGTGGAATGTACTACACATCACTTTTTTGCAGCTACAGAGGATGGTCACAAATCTGAATACAGCACGTGTCTGCTTTTGCAGCTCTTCAAAGGTTCTCACAGAGCGTGGACACAGCTGACGTTTTTACCGGCTGGTTAGGCACAACATTTTATCAGTGAGGCAGCCCACACATGTATGGCTGATTCATTACGTAATTTCAGCTGCATGCCTGTGTTCTGCCTTGTAAAGTGGTAGTTCACGCTGAGTAAGCTGTTCATGCGCGAGCACATCAACATATGGCTGAATGTGACATTACAGGTTACATATGGGCCTACCGCCAAGGGCTCATACCTTTATAAATTGAGCAGTACTTTACAAGAATGCAGAGAAAAAAACCTAGCCTCACATCAGACAGTGTTATGGACGTCAGATGGGGAAACGCTTGAGGCCTATTAGCAGCTAAGCTAAAAACTGTCCGTAGCAAAGCCTGTGCACGAAGACACTTTTCCCTCACTATGACTAGCGGTGCTCCACCGGAAGCGACCTTCGCAGACTCCTTTGCTATGTTGTTACAACTATTTGTAGAGCGCACACCTCACCCTTAAGGGTATCTAGGTGCTAGCTAAGAAGGGAGCTGAGCTGATTGAGTCTGAGGTCTAGTAAAGAACCATGTCTTCAGTTTCTTGTGGAATTCAAGGACTGAGGAGGTGGCTGTGCTGTGCATTGGAAGCTTGTTCCAGTCCTGGGTGTGAGGTGGGAGAAGCTGCAGCCGTTGGCTCTGGCTCTGTGGAGTGGTGGATCTGAGCAAGCACTTTCCAAAGTTAATGCTGCATGCAGTGCAAGACACTGGGCAAGCTAAGCATACATTTTAAAGGGCTAAAGTTGTCATGCTGTACAATTTACATATTACAGTAACTGTTGAACAAATTAATGCAAGAAGATACAGGGCAGTTTTTAATGTTTTAATATTTCAAGACTATACGTTCCCACTGCTTAATAAGCCTTGCTTTATCGCTGCATTCATTTGCTTTAAAATGCACCATTTGCCAATCTTTTTTAAATTTCTTTCTCAGGAGAGGGACTCTCCCTAGACCCCAGGTTTGTCCATTGAACTTGTTCACATCGCTAACTAGTGTTTTCTATTGGAAAGGGTAGAGCCAAAGCAGTCTTGCTTATTACCCTAACCCTCTTCAGAAGTCAGACTTGCTTGGCAACCCAGAAATTCTCAGAAATAATGTTTGAGTTTTCCTTTATGAATGCCTAGAACTACTGAATTTTTAGTCCATTTATCACAGATATAGTGCTGAAAATCGCACCAAAAAGATGCCAATTTTTTTAATTTCTTCACGGGGAGAACCCCCCGAACCCCCTTATTGCTGTCGGGCTCGCTCGCTGCGCTCGCTCGCATGCGTTGATTCGCTCTGCATACGCCCCACCAGTTTCAAATCCCACCAGCTGCCCCTGAGGAGGCATAGTGCTTCAACACTATAAGAATATTTATGGTCAACAGCAACCTATTGATAAGGTATCCCTGGACAAGTTTCTCCAGGAACAGGAAATTCCGGTTCTTTCTGAGGCCGATAAAAGTAGAATTATGCGCCCTTTTTCTAGAGAAGAGTTGGGGGATATCATAAAAAACCTCCTGAATGGCAAAGCCTGTGGACCGGACGGTTTCCCGGCCGAGCTTCTTAAAACATTTTTAGATGTTGTCTTGGAATATTTTTTGCTGGTTGCCAATTCAATCTTAGAGGGAGGCCCGATCCCGCCTTCATTCCAAAAAGGGAATGTAGTTAGTTTTTAAAAAAAGGGAAAAGACTGTGAAGATCCCAATTCATACCGCCCAATTACACTTTTAAACTCTGACTATAAGATCATCACCAAACTTTTAGCCAACTGATTCAATGTTATAGCCCAGAATCTGACCAAAATGGGTTTATAGTAGGAAGACAGCTTGGGACTAACACGCATTATCTCGCAGAAGCATTGGATTATTTCAAGACCAAAAAAATACCAGCCTTGGTCCTTCTGTGCCGAGAAGGCGTTTGACCTCGTGGTCTGGGAGACTTTATTCCATATCCTCTCCAGTTTTGGTATACCTCCTAAGATCACAGGTTTGATTCAGAGAATATATCTCAACGCAGAAGACAATATTATCGTTAACGCCTCCGAGGCAGGACAAATTAGTGTAAAACGTGGGACCAGACAAGGCTGTCCATTGTCCCGTTTTGTTTGCTTTTTTTATTGAACCTTTGGCTATTGCTATTCGAAATAATGCAGTTATTCCCCCCCTTGTCAGAACCATGTCACCATCTTAAATAAAGGTTCTGTAAACTTAATTATTCATAAGGCATACAGGAAGGTTCGAAATGGCTTAGCAAGATGTAAAAATAGTTGGTAGAGAAACCCTAAGATGGCTGCCAAGAGGGAGAAGAAACTGTAGTGTAGCATTCTAGTGTTGCAAAGAGATTGAAGGCAGGTTTAGAATGTTAGGAGAAGATGAGCAAGAATATTCGCACTTCACCTGAGGAATTTGAGGTATTGGCAGCTCCGAGTTGCGGCACGCACAGTTTAGTCAGGGTAGTGTTTGACGCTTGTATGTTCGTCATCTAGTTCTCGTCACGTAATAGAGAAGACTGTTTTTTGGGAACTAGCGTTTTCATTTTGAGCATGCGAGTTTATGTATTCAATATTTGTGTTGCGCATGCCTAGAGGATTAGTGCATATTTTCTGGGAACTAGTGTCCCGTTTTCGATTGTGGCAGTGTCTGCGCATTAGAGTCTGGGAGGCGGTGTCGCACAAGCTTCGGTTCTGGGCACGCATGCTTGGAGAATCAGAGCGCATTTTTGGGGAACTAGTGTTCCGTTTGGATTGCGGCGGAGCCTGCGCATTAGAGTTGGGAGGCTGTGTCAGCACAAGCTTGTTTCTGGGCACAGTTGTTTATACAGTAAGGTTTATATATGCAGTATACGCAAGTTTCCTTTTGTCTTCGAACTCGCGCACGTTGTCAGTTTCGATTTAAACGCTTATTAGAAGCATAGTATTTTCTTTAAGCATTATCTTTGGAAAATAACTTAAGGATTTATATGTATATATTTTGGATTGTGATTATTTGATGTACTAAGGAGTGAAAGAAGATACTTACTAATTAGGGCAGGACCCTGCATTCTCTTGTCAGCCATTCCCTAGCAAAATCACCTGAAAAGAAAAGAAACAGGGAGTGCTTAGAAATAAAGCCTCTTATCCTAATCAAAGTAATATCTAAAACTCAATTACCATTAAGAAGCAGTATACAAAACTACAATAAGAAGAGAGGCATTGTGTAGGATCCTACTCATGTTCTTGTTATGCCCTTTACTCCCCCTGCTCAGCCAATGTGTTTGTGTGTGTGCTGCTCAGAATGTTGGAGTGATGATGCAATTGGAATGTTGTGTGCCTGAGAGGTTTGGAGCGACAGTTGAGAATGGGCTGAGCAGCTAACAGGCTGCTCCTGGTTGGGCTGCTTCACAGAGATTTACTACCTGCTCTACAGAACCTAACTACATGCTGTTCTGGATTCATCCTTCATGTAACTATCTTCAATAAAGCTTCTTGAATTTTATCCTTCCTGCGTGGACCTCCTTACTACATTTATTTGGCGACGAGTTGTTGAAGAACCTACGTGAAACAAGCGGATCTCAGGAACCTGGCATACAAAAGAGGACCTGAAGATGAAACAAGCTACAGAACAGGCTGTCACAGGCTTCAAAACGTACAAGAAGAGGTATCCACTGCAATGGAAAATCTGCGAACAAGATACAAGGATGTTCTACACAGAACAACAAAGACGTCATCAAGGCAGAAACAAGTCCTTCACAGAAAACCAATTAAGACAGCAAGAAATAAGTAAAAATGGAGCACCACGCCTCTCAGCCCCACCAGTGTCATCATCATCGGACAGCCCTAGACGTGGCGTGCTGTGCTCATCTGCATTACTTATTAGGGACTATGGATTTCAAATGGACAGTTTATGTCATCAAACATGCCAATCTACATCTGGTAAATCCTTTTGACCCTGCCGTCATTCAAAAACATCAAGGAGCAAGGGCAATCTATCCTGTCAACAAAGATGGGAAGTATGGCTTATTCCCACAAACTTTCAGGGCAAGTAACACAGCGCTTATTAATGCTGTCTACATTAGTGTGTTTGCTGCTGGCTACAACCTTCAACTACTGTGCTCCAGTCTATGGTAGACGTACAGCAATTTCATACTAAAATGAGTCTCCCATACAAGGCATTTGACGGTATTGTCCAACGTTATTTCTTTTTCAATAGAGGAGTGTATTCTCAACATTTTTGCCTTCATGCTGACTTCATATGGGTCTGTCACAGGGGGATGTATCGTGACTGACTTTTGTGCTCCCTTCAGTGTATTCTTTCTGCCACGCTGGCTGTTTACAGACTGTTGTTTGGGGCCGTTTCTTTAAGACAAACTTCATGGTGAGTTTTTGACATTTTGGTGGTCTCCTCATCTACTACGTTGTTTTGCCTCAACTGTGGCCGTTAAACTGTCTTGTTTTGACTGTTTAAAAGTGCATGTGCATCTTACCTCACACTTGTTGCCGCGTGGAATTACCTCGACGATCCTTCTGTGACGACACGCATTTTGTCATTCCTTGTCTCGCGAAGCCATCAGCGTCATCCCAGTTGCTAGGCAGCTTCGCGAGCTGCTCTTGGACTCTTTGCAACCGCAACGTGCTGGTAGCCACCCGGCACAGCGCATTGTATGTGCCGCCATTTTTGGGTGTTTGGTGTTGTCTGGTGCTAATTATCGGCGCAGACTACAGGCACTGTCACGTCTTTGCCGCTTTCCTTGCGGACGCAGAGAAAGGGATGTGTTCAACACAACTGTGCCGACGAGCTGCACGGTCGCATCTTTGCAGCTTGCTCTGTGGCGAAGGGAAGTCTTCAACGCTACTGACCTATGTGGTTGGCAACTCACCTTTGGGAAACTTCTTGTTCATGACTCCTGTGTCGTTTCGTTACTATTTCATGCATTCTTCAACTTGCAATATTCGGAAGACACTTTGTGTTCTAGGGCGATTGACTCTTCTCTGGGCTGGCAGTGCTCAGACTGGTGGTGAGCATAGTGATTACATCTTGTGGGTGTGATTCCTTTAGCCCACTACAGACTCTCAGTGTACTGTTTTTGCATATCCTTTGTTGGTGCCACAATACACGTGTTAATTCTTCTCTGTGCTGCCAGTCTACGAGCCACTTACATTACAGGTCAGCTGTTCGTTACCTTTGCAAATCTGGTTAACATATGAACTCCAGTGGGTGTCACAGGACTACGGTGACACGCACACCTATTAACTTTAATGTTTATATACGCAAAGGTGATGGTGTTTATTTATGCCTATTCCTTTATGCCATACATGTTCATGGTTTCATTTTGAACTTCCTATGTGTTCATTACACCTTACGCTACCCTACATAGGGATGTCAAAGGGTCCTATTCCTTTTGTTCTCTTTACATTTTCCTCATATGGGTTTTCTCCCATTTACTCTGGTTCATGTTGTCAACCCTCACAGGGTACATGCTTCTGGGTTTTTGTCTCATTTACACTAGTCTTCCTCTCTTATCCTGCATGGGATGGTTTGGTGGGTTTTGTGTGGCTCATCTTTTCACGTACATGGACTCTTGGTACACACTCTCAGGGGTTCATTGTTCATTTTACATTTGTACGCTTTACACTGTATTTCTTCCCTTCATAGGGATGGCAATGGGTTCTAGCCTCATTTTCTCACACTACATTTACGCCCTTCTCTAAGGGATAGGTCATGGGTTCAGTCCCATTCACATTAGCTTATTCCCTTATGTCAGGGGCAGGTTATGGGTTTTATTCCCATCCTCTCTTACACTTTAACCCTCCCAGGGTGTGTCTTATGGGTAATGGTCCCATTATTACATTTCACAGTATGTGACCTCTACACGGGGGTTGTCCTTACACGGGCTATCATTTTATGTGGTCTCAGTCCCATTTGATGTTATTTTCTCGCAATGTTATTCCTATACTATGTTACATTGTCGATTTTTAAAACGCAACGTTATTCTTATATTATTATAATGTCAATTTGAAAATGGGGGAGGATGAGTTATTCATTGTATTTGTTTCTCATCTTCTCTGTTTTCTCTCTTGTCCAGTTCTCCTCGTGATGTCACATTCTTTTCATCCTTGGTATCTGGACTATATTGGTTGTTAGTCTTCCTTGTCCCCAGCCTTTCCCTTATTGTAGCTTCCTGCTATTTCTTCCTGGTTTAGGAGGAGATCCGTCCTTCTCTTCTTTGTGTGTCTGTGTGTAAGGCTGGTGTTTAGGTATTGTCGTGCCTTGTCTTTCCTTCCTTGCTTGCCTGCCTGGCCAGTGGGTGTGTTTGGGGGTAGTCTTTGGTGCGACTATGTCCTTTTACTTACTTGTTGTTTCTTTCGACTTATTGCTCATTACCATTTTCCCTGTTGGAGAGAATGGGTTATTTCTATTTGTGCCACTTACCCTTTGCTTCCTCTTTGCTTTCCCACACCTATCTCTTCGCTCGTTCTTTTCTGTCCTTCTCTTGTCTTTACTTCCTCTGTTGCATTTGCTTTCCTTTCTGCTCTTTCCTTTCTGGGTTCTCATTGTTTCATCTCTTTTAGGTATAGGACTATTGCTTCTGTTTTATAAGAAAGGGGGATATGTAGTATCCTACTCATGTTCTTGTTATGCCCTTTACTCCCCCTGCTCAGCCAGTGTGTTTGTGTGTGTGCTGCTCGGAATGTTAGAGTGATGATGCGATTGGAATGTTGGGTGCCTGAGAGGTTTGGAGTGACAGTTGAGAATGGGCTGAGCAGCTAGCAGGCTGCTCCTGGTGGGGCTGCTTCACAGAGCTTTACTACCTGCTCTACAGAACCTAACTACATGCTGTTCTGGATTCATCCTTCATGTAACTATCTTCAATAAAGCTTCTTGAATTTTATCCTTCCTGCCTGGACCTCCTTACTACACATTGGTCAGAGCTAAGTTTGGTAGGTACAATAGTAGAAGTAATGACTATATATATATATATATATATATATGTATGTTTGAATGACAATTTAGAAGGTAAAAAAAATCAGAAGATTATAGTGCATTCTTTGTTACAGTTCCTCACAACAAAAATAAGAAAGAACACATCCAGAGAGGAACCAGAAGAAAAGGTGTGGCTGTCTCTTCTCTGTCCCCTACCCCTTTCCCCCTTTTGAGTTCTGCAGTCACGCGGTACATATACATAGAGAGGCTGGGAAGTCAGAGAGGGGAATTGGGAATTCACGTCGTTCTTCTCCTGTGCAATTGGTGGTACTTAATCTGACAGAGTGAAGTGCCCATGTTGTTGTTGCACCTGAGCAGAATGGCAGAAGGTTTGGACCTTAAAAAATTAGGTGAAGTTTTGGAAGGAATACAAAAGGAAATAATTGCAGACAGAGAAGAGAATAGAGATTTAAAACAAGATATAATGAATTCTAGAAGAGAGACATCAGAATTAGCAATTAAAGTGAATAGTTTAGTTACTGGATCTAACTTTAAGTTTCCTTTGTCCCCTGGGGAAATCACTAGTGACACTACAAGTCAACACTCAAAGGTTACCACCCAAGTAATCCACTCTTTGTCGCCAGTGATTCCGTTGGCGCCCCCAGAAAGATTTAACGGAAACCTTCAAAAGGCACAGATATTTTGGACTCAATGTCCCTTACATTTTATGTGTCATCCAGCAGTCTTTCCTGATGCGCAATCACGAGTAGCCTTTATACTGTCCTATCTTAGCGGTGAAGCAGCTTCATGGTCAATGCCTTTGGTGTCTTGAAGTGATCCGATACTTTATGATTTAGATGAATTTAAAAGATAGTTCCACAGAATATTTGATCGACGAAAGGTCTCGCAAGTTGCAGACAATGAGTTACTTGAACTAAGACAAGGGAATCGTGAATTGATAGCTTATTTGGCCCAGTTTAACAAACTGGTAGTGGAAACAGACTGGCCAGAAAATAAAAGAGCAGCAGTATTTTATCGTTGTCTAAAAGAAGAACTAAAAGATGCTCTAGCTCAAGTACCTAATCGACCCACTGAAATCTCAGCTCTCATAGACCTAGTGCTAGAAATAGATTTCCGTCAGAGCGAGAGAAGAGGAGAGAAGAGGAGGGGATTTTGTTCCAGGATGCCAAGATATGATCGAGCAAAAACTGAAGCAGCCAAGGTAGTAGAAGGGCAGCATAGCACTGAGCCAATGCAAATTGGGACAATTCGAGGACCACTATCTAAGGAAGAGAAGGAGAAATGGAAATTAAACAAGCAATGCCTTTATTGTGGGGTTGGAGGGCATTTTGTTCGAAACTGTCCAAAGAAGCCTAACTCGCAGAAGGAAAACTGGCAGCACCATCAGTAGAGGGAGTTGGACTGATGGATGCGGAATTAGATACAACTCCTAAGGATCACACCTTGGCAAATACCTTTCAATCTTCCTCACCCCATTTAATAAAGCACATAACGTTAAGGTTCGGACAAAATTATTTGAAGGGAATCACAGTGATGGTGGATTCAGGGGCCACAGACAATTTTTGTGATTTGAAGTTTGCCGAAAAGATTGGTTTGAAGGCAATACGGAAAGAAAAAAGTGAGGCTGTCTGAGCTGTTAATGGCACAAATCTTTCATCGGGACCCATAGTAAGTCACACTGAGCCAGTAGAGTTGGAATCAATCGAAGGACATTGTGAAAGATTGCAATTCAACCTGATAGACGCTCCACAGTTTCAGCTAATCCTGGGATTACCTTGGCTCACTGAACATAACCCCATCATCGATTGGAGTGCCCAAACTATTAAGTTGGATTCAGAATTCTGCAAGGAGAATTGTTACCAGAATTCAAGGTTGGATCAAAGGTTAACTCCAGTGACCCATCTATGTAATGGAGGAGCTACAGTTTGTGTGATACACACTACTGAAATACCTAAAGAGTATGCAGAATTCCAGGACGTCTTCAGTGAGAAGGAGGCGGAGAAGCTACCCCCTCACAGGATGTCTAGGTTTAAATCAGATTTGAGCACAGGACTATTCGTAAATTTTTTAATGAATTTAATCTGTAAAGAGCATCAGATACGCTGTCCTTTAAAAATCTTGAAATCCCCTAAATTAGTGCGTTATAAGTGCATGCAGTGGTTCTTTTATAAACACCAGGACTTTTATAGAAGATATACAATTCCAGTCATAAATTCTTCAACCCAGCTATCCTTACTCACTTCGGTATTTGGGGCTAGAGAATTGTTGGACTTGGCCCTTTTTGGCAGGTTCACCCCTAAACTTTTTGCCTTGTCTGTAACCTGGTGTTGGTGATTTTAGGCCTCTGAGCACTTTCGCACTGTGGTCCAGTGGAAAGTGCGTGCGCTCTCTGTGTACTTGTGGTGAGATTGGCCTGCCCTCCCATAGGAATGCATGGGGGATAAGTGTGTCCATGGTAATTCCTGGTATGAGAGGAGCAGTGTGGTCAAGTCTGGTATGTCGGAATTTGTGAGAATAAATGCTGCGCAATGGTGTGCGCAGATTTATTGGGACTGGTGTAGAAATGCCACTTTTAGAAGTTGGCCTTTATGTGTGCTCTGTGTCTGCCTGCCTGATGTGAATTGCATGTCTGGCTTGTGAGTGACAGGAGCTGGGAGGTGTGTGGTGGCTCCAGGAGGGGCAGGGTGAGTCAGCGCAGGGCTGAATAGGGAGATCTGCATGTAGATGGGAGGGAGGAGTTGCACCTGGGACCTGAATAGGACTGTGCCTTCCTCCACAATGCTGGCTCCGCCCCCTGTGGTGCGTCTAATCACTGAGCCCCCACCTGACAAAGGAGAGAGGAGCTGAGCAAAACAAAGTGCTCCAAAGCTCCCCCAAACCAGTTGCGTCTGGTTTTTCCCCAGCCCTGTGCTGTGTCACAAAGGGAAGATGCTGTATAAAAGAAGGGGCTGTGACCCCATGAAAATCTTCAGTTTTCAGTTCTGTTCCTGCTGGGACATGCTGCTGCTGGGGCCCAGGGAGGGCTTACCTCCCTGGGCCCTGCATTGCCCCTTCATCTCCAAGGACTTTGTGGGACCCTTCTGCTTTGCTAGAGTCCAGGACCTTCAGGACTTTGCCTGCATCCTGCATCCTGCACCCTGCGAGCGCTGTGTTTTGGCTGCCTGAGGGGAGAGCGAGGAGCTGGCGGCGTGCTGCTGAACTAATTATAGAGGGAATCCCGACGTAGGGATTCCCACGAGCCGCCGGTGGGAGCGGGTGCCCACCCCACACCTTTGCCATTTTATTTAATATACACTTAGCGGGTGCCCACCCCGCAAGTGTCTTCAGTTAAAACGGGAGCCTACCCCGTATTGCCACCACAAAAGGAGAAAAAGAAACGGCCGCCGCGATCACGCGGTGACCAGGAAGTCAGGCGGCCTTGCCTGACGTGGGCGGGGCCTCGTCAAAAAGAGCCGGAAGTGAGGCGTGGGATGGCTGCCCCGAGCGGGGCTCCCGTGAGTTGATGGGAGCCCTGATGTGCAACGAGGAAGCGGCCGGGAGCCTACCCCGCGCTCCTGTGACCCAGAGAAGAGGAGTGGGGCCGGAAAAGAAGCGCCGCATTCCAAAACCCAGGCGGGAGCCCACCCCGCGCTGGGACATGCTGGGAAGATGGCTGGAGCCTCGTGGGCTCCGCATCCAAGTCCCGGGTCCCAGGAGGGGGCCCGGGTGAAGTGTGGAGAGGCGGTGTTGTGCTGGCGGCGCCGGGGGCCCGAGGCACATTGTCGGTGCCTGCCCCCGCTGCCTGGAAGCTGTGCAGAGTCGCGGGCGGTGCAGTGAGTCCTGGGTCCCAGGAGGGGGCCCGGGTGAAGAGTGGCAGCCGGCAAGTCTTCGCGGGGCTCTCGGAAGCTGAGAGAGCCCCGCCTGCCGTCCAGGAGCACGCCGGCCCCGCAATGGAGAGGAGACCGGAGCTCTCCTGATGCAGCCGCAAAAAGAAGAGAAGAGGAACCGGGTAAAGACACAGGCTCCGTTCTGAAGCCCCGCAGCCCGGTGAGTGAAGAGGGCTGGGGGGGAGAGGGGACCGAGGCCCAAGTGCCGATGCCTACCCCCTGAGCGGCTCCACATGGTAGAGGGCCGCTCCATCGTGGGCATGTTTTGCTTCAGAGCCCCGTGTGGCTCCAATGGAGGGGGCCGTGTCGTCTTCCTGTCAGGGGGGGCCCTCAAGCAGCGCTGGGTTTTACAGCGGCACCGCAAGAGCATGGGCCGCTGCAA
The DNA here is from genome assembly GCA_963921515.1 of Calotriton arnoldi. Lineage (NCBI taxonomy): Eukaryota > Metazoa > Chordata > Amphibia > Caudata > Salamandridae > Calotriton > Calotriton arnoldi. Next base: position 20,358 of record CAWUFW010024306.1, on the reverse strand, counting down.
CATTGGGCAGATTTCTGTTTAGAGTGCCCCAGTGGGACTCCAGAGGGCACAGTGAGTGCCCGTGCTAATTCACTTGGGGGCATTTTTTCTGTGAAGACAAAGGGCCCAGTGAGTACCCAGGCCCATGTTCTGTTGCCCAGCTGCCCAGCAATTAGTGGGCAGCTGCTACGTTTAGGCCAGGGCACATTGAGGAGTCCCAGGAGGGGACTCAGGAGGCACAGTGGTGCCCGTGCATTGCGCACTTTCTGTTTCCGCTGCAGTGGCAGCTTAGCGCCCTGACATTGGGACATTGGGCATTTGAGCCCCTGTGGGAGGCCAGTTGGCCTGGGGGCAGGTTGGGGACATGGTTAGAGCGCCAGGCTCTACAGGATGGCGTAATGTATTTATGCCAAGAGTGATTTAGGCCCATTGCGTAATGTGTTTATGCTAATGAGGTTTGGGCCTAATGTGGTTATGCCTAATGTCGTGTTACGATGTCTTGAGGTAGTGCCTATTTGCGTAATGTGTTTATGCTTATGAGGTTATTGCATAATGTGTTTATGCAGGTGAGGCCCATTGCGTAATGTGTTTATGCTAATGAGGTTTGGGCCTAATGTGGGTTTATGTCTAATGCTAATAGTATAATGCTTAGGTCATTATGGTACCAGTAGTTACTGGTTGTGTTTTATATTTGCATTTACTTACCTGTTCTGATGGTTCTGACCATGGCCCGATTGGCCTGGTCCTGTATATAATTTCCCTGTGAATACTGCCCGTGTCAGTTGGCACAGTGTAAATATGTGATTACGTTTCTAATGTGTTTTATGATAATACAAAGGCTATTTTTTATATAACCTTGTGTGGAGTCCCTTTTGTAGTGCGCCTATTGTGTTGCTGCTGTGTGTGTGTGTGTTGCGCAAACGCTTTACACATTGCCTCCGGGATAGGCCTGACTGCTCGTGCCAAGCTACCAAGGGGGTGAGCAGGGGTTATCTTGGGTGTGTAACTCCCTTGCCCTGACTAGAGTGGTGGTTTCTGCCTGGCTTTGGCGCAAGCCTTAGCCAACCAGAAATCCCATTTCTAACAAGAATCGACCAACATTATTCAAAAATGGGCTAAGGCCGGCCTCGGGAAGATCTCAGATTATATACGGATCGATAGGTGGCTGAACATTTCCGAACTGTACGACCTAATTCTGAATGATTTCCTTCTCCTCGGGTCACTTAATATTCTTATCAGGTTTCTTACCAATCTGGTTCTGTTACAGATTATCGAGCGTAAAAATCTGGCATATGCTCTTCTTGAAGAAATTACAGTCAGGAAACCAGTGGAGTGGAAAAATGTTTTAGTCCCTATCAGAGGTTCGGCTCTCTCTGAGATAGCAATAACAAAATGGGAAAAACACGAGGGTTTGGAGGTTACAGCGAGTATGTGGTCCGAATTAAATAAACTTTGGGGCCTATCAGCAATGCCTGGCGATAATTATCGCAAAGCGCAATTAGCGCTTGGATAATTATCGCCAGGCATCGCCGGTTTCTATCGCGGAGTTAGCGTGCAATCAGCAATGCTAATCTCCAAAGCGATAGAAACCTTGGAGAACAGTGTGAATATCGCCTGAAAACAGGCGATATTCACACTGTTCCCCAGTTTCAGCTTGCTGATAGTGCGAGGGGGACTTAGCCATGTAATCCACCTCTCATTGGATTACATGGCTAAGTCAGGGTGGGACCAGGTGTTAGCAAACCAGCGCTAAACGTGTTTAGCGCTGGTTCGCTAATCACTGCCCCTGCCTCGCTGATAGGCGTTAGCGACTTCAGCGACTGTTTCCTGTCGCTGTTAGGTGGGGAACGCCTACTTTGCATGACATTAGCGATAAATATCGCTGGCATGCAAAGCGGCACCCAACCCGGTCGCTATCGCCTACAAGCTGTCGCTAACAGCAGTTAGCGACACCTTGTTGATAAGGCGATAAAATTATCGCCGCTTTAGCGGGAAAAAGTCCCGCTAAAGTGGCGATAATCGCCTTGCTGATATGCCCCTTAATTTTACAACATTAAGGGGAGCTAATTGGCGCCGGATGCTATTTTTCAGCAAATGGCTTCTATATAGAACCCCACATTTTTTATCTAAGGTTTACCCTAGGCAAACCGGTCAGTGTTTTTGCTGCTTAAATCATCCGATTGCCAACTGGACACATATTATATCACAGTGCCCTTTATTTCAGGGGTTCTGGAATGAGATTTCATCATAATAAACTCCAATAATTGGCTGAAAGTCCTTGGCTATGACCCTTCATTACTTCTCTCTGATAACTTGGTTAAATTATTATATATCACAATGGCGGTTGCCAGGTCACTCTTGCTTCAGAGATGGCGAACAGACCTGGTACCAACAAAAGGCGAATGGGTTCGAAAAATGAAGCAGGTTAGGAATAGTGAGCGCTTGTATGCATTATGAATTGGTGGGATTAAAAAGTTTGAAAAAGTCTGGGTGGCCCATCTTGACTGAATTTAAAAAAAACACTTTAAAGGTTGTTCTAAATATGCAGAAATTGTAACTAATGTTGTATGTGTTGACATATTTGTATACTAATTTACACTTTTTTGCACTATAGACACCTATTTTTACAGCACTTTATTGCACTATAGACACTTTGGAATCCACTTTGGCTTCCCTTTTTAAAAATGGTTTAAGTCATCAGGTCAAAAACATTAACCATGACTTATATGTATGACTTATATGTTGATATTTTTGCATACTTTATTGGACCTAATGCACTATAGCCATCTTAAGCTTGTTTTAGATTTGGCAGGCGACGTCGCATCTGTTCTTCAGCATGCCAAAATATCACTAGTAGCCTTAATTTTGGCAAAACGTTCAGCTTTCCCCGGACTTATATTTTATTGTTTTATGACACTTTAGTGATTATCTAGTTATTGATGAAAGAATATTGTACCTGATCTCTAATGTTTTGTCTTTGCCTTTGACTATGTAACCTGTTTTCAACTGACTTTTTTTTTTCAATATGGATATTGTGAAAGGTTTTTTTATTGGATATTTGTATGGTGTTATTTGGATGAATTTGTGTATTCTTGATGGATCTCAATAATAAAAAAAAAGATACTAACCATTCACAAGTGGAGATAGAATAGCCTAAAATGAAAGACATGATTCCATTTGCTGCCTTTCTCATGATTACATACTGCAAAGTTGAAGAGGTTGCCATTTTATGGTTGCTTTGTATGAAAGTGGTGTAACATTCTTGTGCTTAGTTTTAACAAATACCAGCAGTGTCAAAATTATCCAAAAAGAGCTAAAACAACAATATAATCTACATACTCAATTCACTGGTATGTAATTAACTTTTTATCTTTTTAAAAAATTACATAAGAAATGAAGATGTATGAGACTTTGATAAAAAAGAGTATTACAGTGATATGAAAAAAATATATATCAGATGAACTGTATCTGGCAGAGGGTATGTGTTTAAGATGTTAGTACCGAATGTTTTGGGAAGTAAGAGGAAAATTAATTAGTGCCCCTTTATTCCATTGTGCACTTTATAGAAAAACAACAGTACAGTATTGTTGAAAGTTACAACGAGGAATGCATTTAAAACTAATTAATAATGTTATAAATATCTAAGCATCATGTGCAGAATAGATAAATCCATGTTATTTGCATTCTGGAATTTGTAGTACTTTTATTCACATTATTAAACAGGAGTAGTGTAGTCTCAAATGAAAGATAAGAAATTGTGCTGTGCCGGTATATGAATTATAAAGTAGTAATACTTGTTAGGTATGTATTAGGAAGTGTTTTGTGGTTTTTAACTTATATGACCAGTTTGCATATGCTTAGATGGTGAGATATGGTTTTTGTGGTTGCAGATAGTTACATGTACAATGAGACTCTTGGGTTTACTTAAAGATGCAGAGTACTATATATTTTTGGAAAGATGGAATGAAGGTGTAAATCTATTATGGAGTCACATATATGTTTACATGGTGATCTATGTTCTTTATGGCTGTTGAAAATGTCATGTAGATGGTGAATTTGATATATTTCTTTAAACATGCTCTATTTAGACTAACCACCTGGCCTTTCGCAAGTTGCTGAAGACATGGCTTTTTCCTAAATGAGTCTCGGAAGCTTCAGTTATTCTCCAGCGCTGGGATGCCCATGGGTAGCTATGCACTTTAAAAACTGTTATCTCATTCATTCATTCATTTAAAATTGAGGAGTGTTAAAAGTGCAGAATGTCTCTTTAGAGTTCCTGTGCTAGCTTCACATGGCGTATAACTTTTCTTTGAGAAATGCTGAATATATGTTTTAAAGACACAAGACATATTTGAGAAATGATGTAGGTATGCCATAAGAAAAGGTTTTGTGCTTTGAAAAAGTGAGAATTTTTGATACACTAAAACAGCTAGCTTGATACTGACAGAAGGACTTAAATAATGAGTCACAGATATAATCACAACTGTTATAAATCTAACAGCAATGGAGGTGCTTTCACAGTCACCCAGGTACTACTCAAGCACACATCCAATCACCCAACCACTACTCAAGCGGTCATTGAATCACTCATGCACCATCCATGGACTTATTCAATCACCCAGGCACTACACATGCACTCTTCCAATCACGCAGGCACTAATTATGCATTCATTGAACTATGCAGGCACTACCCATGCATTTTTTCAATCACCCAGTTACTAACCATTCACTTATACAGTCACCAAGGCTGTACCTAGGCAGTCATTCAAACACCCAGGCACAACCCATGCACTCATCCCAACACCCACTCATCGAAATACTGAGACACAACCCATGCAGTCATCCAAACACTCAGGCACTACTCATGCACTCATCCAATTATACAGGGAGTACCATTGCAGTGAACCTATCAACCATCCAGTACCTATGCACTCATTCAATTTCTGAGGCAATACTCTTGCACTAATACAATCACCCCAGCAGTATAATTGCTTAGATCCAAACACTCAAACTTTAACAATGGACTCATGCAATCACTCAGACACTAATCATAACCTAATCTAATCAGCCAGGCACTATCGATGCACTCATTTAATTATCCAGGCACTACCTATATGCTTATGTAATCACATAGGCACTACCTGTTCACTCAACCAAAAACACATGGGCAGCAGCCATGTACTCATCCAATCACTTAAACACTTCTCTTGCACTCATCCAATCTGCCAGGTCATATGCATGCACTTAAACAATCACATACACACTATCCATGCACTCTATAAATCACCAATATATTACAAATGCACTCCTGCAATCATCATGCCACTAGAGTTGCACTCATTTAATCATCCAACCACTATCTATGCATGTATTGAATTATTGAGGCATTAGTCATGTACTTATCTAATCATTCAGGCACTACTCATGCACTTATCCAAACACCAAGATAGCAGCGATATACTTATGCTAACACGCAGGCAGTAACTATGCAGATATGGAACGACCCACGGTGTTCCCATATCCAGGAACTACCTATATCCTCAGGGAATCAACTATGCACTACCTATGCAATCATCCAGGAAGTATTGATGTACTCAACCACAAACACATGTATTTACAATTTTTATTGAGGAATATGTAGTCTTTTAGAACCATTTGGTGAATTATATATGCAACCTGTGACACACTCTTTGCATGTGCTCAGAAGAATTAGTGAGCTATATGCTGTGATAGAGATTAATATGCAGATTTTTACATGCACAATTTCCCAAAATTTAAATCTGATGCATCTAACTAAAAAAGTACTGAGACACTAAAAGTGAGACGTGGTAGAAAGGCACACAAATAGCTCTTAATTTGAGTTTTTAGATTTAGAGTATTGAGACACTGTATGTACATCTACACTTTGGTTGATGTTCATTTTAAAATTTACTAGAGAAGGGATAAACTGGTCTTTCATCATGTATAAGTGAGAACTGAGATTTGGTGTAACTGTGTTGTAGGAGAGGGTGCTATAATGTGAAAAGGTAACTAATAAATAATATTTTGTGTTTTACTTTGGGTTTGGTATGTTGAAGTAGGTGCATGTAGTTATAGGTTCATCTGTAGGTTTAAAATTGCAACATAACATAAAATCTGTTTTTGTATTATGTGTAAGTCAGTTTGTAAAGTAGTCGGTACGTTGGCTAGAGTAAACATCATGATATACTTTTTTTTAACAGAACAATATCTGCATACCTACCGACAGTTAGAATGCCTACAAAAGCTCGGAAGAAAAAGCAGCAGAAGTAACTGCGGTATTTATGCAGAACCGAGACACAAAAAGGGCAAAATACAGAAAAAGTGGTGAAAGAAAAAAGAGCTACTGGTAAGAGGACAAGGACATTTCTTAAAAGTATACGTAGACACCTGCAAAGATTACAAAATAATGAAAATAAAAAGCAAACTATAAGAAAGAATAAGAGTGGACAAAAGCTATATAACAAGAACAGGAAAGAATGTAACAAAGATGGACACACCTTAACCAGGAGATAGAAGCAGTTTAAGGAAATCAGAGCCAGGATGTTTTGTAGTAGAAAGGAGAGAGGCACTAAAACAGAAGGAACGAGTTGAGGGAGTAGTTGATAAGGCCTTTGCTTCGAAGAGGAAGCTTTTTATTTTGATTATAAATAGAATGTAGGCTCTTGACAAAATGGTGTTGTATATGAAGAGACAAAACCAGAAGAAAAGATTAGCGAATAGAAGTAACTTTTGTACAGTTTTTAAATGAGAATGGATACATACTTCTAGTACAGAGCTTTTCTTTAATGAAGGGAGCTATCTCCAGGATAACACATATTGACGAAAGAGGACGATGTTATGAAATGAAGAATGGCACTCCTATTGCAAAAGAGGTGATGTTACCTACAAATGTAGAACAAGTTATTGCTGAAGAGGTACAGGGAAGGCATAATCAGGCCCTGTACACAAATGGAATTGTAGTGTTTGTAGTATTCAACAGCAATCCATTGACATATTGACCATTTCTAAGTATCTTTCCAAGGCGAAGTACTTTACAAAGATTGGATCCTTGCAAGCCTAGAAAGCATACAAATTTGGAGGGACACTCACAGGCTCGTTTATCAAAGAAAGTGTGCCAAAGCACCTTTCATCATTTCGGGATGTTAGCTGTACACCACTAAACAATGTGAACTTTAGTTAGGAGGCTGTGCCATGTGAAAATTACTCCTGCTTTATGTTTAGAAGAAATGAATAGAGCACTTTTGCATGGCACTGTGGCAGAGGTAGAAAAGGTGTGTGATGATGTGCAGTTTTGTTTCTTTGGTCCAGAACAGGACTCTAGGGAAAATGAAGAGTTGTCACTGATGTCATCAGTGATGTCACTGACCATGTCATCAGTGATGTAATATGTGAGGTCATAAGCAGTGCATTGCGGGGGTGTGAATTATAGTTAGCTCAGGTAACTAACTGTTGAAATTCTCTGGTTTTGTACAAGTGAAATGTCAGACGAACTATAACGTTCCTGTAACCTTTGTTTTTTTCAGGGATTTTCTAATTTTTAATTCTATTTCCTTACTATAACGTCTCAGTAACCTTTTTTTTTTTTAGTGAATATAATATATACTTAGCCCCTTCAAACCTGCATCACAATTTCTACCACAAATGCCAGGTGATGCCATCAACGTGTTTGCGGAAGCTATGAATGAGGATCTCTTACGCTTAAGAATAAAAGGTGCAACATTAAAGGCCACAAAAAACATTACTCAAGAGCAGAGGCAAGCACTGGAGAACCTGAAAAATGATAAATCAATAGTATACAAACTGTTGGATAAAGGAGGGAATATTTTGCTACAAACGAAGGAACAATACTGCACTGAGGCATTACGACAATTACTAGATGCCAATTGCTACCGATAGTAACCAAGGAAGAATACAATCAAAGTATATCAGAATATCGTTCCTTAATATGATGCTAGTGTGAGAAAAACATGCTGGAGACGGATGAATATCTATTTCTTCGTTGTCTGAATCCCATCACACCTACTTTTTATCATCTACCAAAGATCCATAAAGATGAAAAACATCCCCCTGAATGCCCAATAGTTTCATTGCAGGGAAGTCTAACGGAACATCTGTCGATATACATAGAACATTTTCTATTTCAAACTGTGACAGGGTTGACCTCCTATATCAGGGATACAAAAGACCTTCTACACCACATTGAGAATGGGACATTGGAGCAAGACTTCCAAATTATGGTTCTAGATATATGTAGCTTATACACGAGCATCGCACACAGGGATTGTTTGAAAGCAGTTGGTTCTTTCTGAAGGGCTGTTCTCTAATATTTACGGAACATAACCAAATGTTGATGGCATTTATTGAATTTTGTCTGGACAATAACATCTTTCTATTCCAGGATCAGCACTATAGACAGATTGTGGGCACTGCGATGGGCATCTGCTTTGCCCCCATTTACATGAATTTATTCGTGGGCTGGCGGGAGAAGCAGGTGGCCTGGTCAGTTGCCAATGAATGTTGGACTGCTAAGATTATAACTTGGCATAGGTACATAGACAACCTCTTTGTAATATGGAAGGGGTCCCCCGAGTCTGCATGGGCATATATAGAGGTACTAAATGACAATAACATAAACTTGAAATTCACCGGGAAGTAAGCTCAATATATTTTTAGATCTTAGAGTCTTTGTGTCAGAGAGCAAACTTTGTACCGCTCTAAATAGGAAATCCACAGCAGTGAACTCACTGCTCCATGCCACTAGCAGCCACCCACATAAACTCATCAGCAGTATCTCATATGGTGAGTTTCTAAGAATAAAAAGGAACAGGATGAGAGACTGTGATTTTCAGAAGGCAGCTCAAGATAGCATAGCTAGATTCAGCGCCCATGGGTATGATAGATGGGTGTTAGATAGAGCACTAAATCAAGTACAATCTATTTCTAGAAAAGAACTACTAAAGGATAAACCGAAAGGTACCAAGGAAACAAGCAAGTTTAGGATGATTACTTCCTTTTCGGAGAACGCCAATGAATTAAGGAATATTCTGCGTAAAAACTGGCGGATTCTGAAAACAGATCCAGTTATAGAATCAGATATACCCTCTGTCCCCTTGGTAACTTTTAGGAAAACTAGGTCCCTGAAGAACTACCTAGTGCATAGCTACTATGAAAGAGAGAAAAGGAGCACCACCTTCAAAGAGTTGCAAGGCTTCTTTCTGTGTGGCAAATGCAAGGTCTGTGCCAATAGCATTAGGACTTTATCATACAGTACAGCAGGATTGAGAAAACCTAAGCCCATCACCAACTTTATGACCGGTAATACACCGTACACAGTCTTTTGCTTATTGTGTCCGTGTGGGTTAAGAAACATTGGGAGCACTATCCATCCAACACAAATGCGCATCATGGAACATCTGAGGGCCATAGTCAATAAGGATGCAACGTACCCAGTGGCAAGACACTTTGAACTCATGCATAAAAGTAATAGGGATCTCTTACTCTATTTCTGGGTGGCCCATGTGCCTGTGAACATAAGGGGGGGGACAAAATGTTGAGGCTTAGGAGGTTGGAATCGAGGTATATCATTGACTTACAAACCAAGGCCCCACAAGGGATGAACAGTGGGGAGGAATTATCGGTCCACCTCTGAATTTGAGAATATGTATAAATGGAAGTTTTGAATCTGTTCCAATGTCCGCTGAATAGGGTTTTTCTTTTTTGGTGGCAGGCAGGTGTCTTCTATGAAGTAGATCTCTTTTTCAGACAATATACAAAATCAGCAAGCCTATTTAAGGCGGCATGACAGACTTAGCACGTTTGAGCCGCCATCATAGGTTAATAACGAAGCAGGTGGACTAATCTTGGGATCCCCATTTGTGTGCCTCAATGCGGTCCATTGAAGTGGAATGAGATACTAAGCATTTTAAGCCTGTATGAATCAATGAATTTTCTTGAGCCTGCTAACGTACAAGGCCCATACAGGGCAAGATTGATGATGTTTTACAGAATTAGTAAATGTGTATTGTGAATCATGTTTGGAAAAAGAGAGAAATTCACCACGCCAAGACAGCGTTGTGAATATACCGTACTATGCACAGAGCACTTTTGATAAATAACCTATATGAAGCTGCTATATATCGTGCTAATGAATTTTTAAATCTGTTGACATGGTAGCCCATTTCGGGCAAGATTGTGTATGTCTTCACAGATTTATTGTATACATTATGTCAGAAAATATGAGATAATTTTACCTCGCCAAGATGGAGTTGAAGGTACATCTAGTATACTTGCCATGCCATCGTTAATGTTGAGGATTTCTAATATGTTAAATGATGATGATTTCCGGTGCGCCTGGTAATATTGAGGAAGGCGACAGCCGAAACGCGTCTGTATCTGCACGAGTTTCTATTAAAATAATGAACTCACCCCGCGAGTGCTGATTTCTTTGTGTTGAGGAAACTGGAGCATTGATATATATGTATACCTGGGTGGTACTGCCAAGCAAAAGACGGGCCAGGAAGTGTTGTTATATATATATATATATATTATCCACAGGATCCTACTCCAACAACCCCACGGCGATGAAGAAGGCACAAACTCCTCTTAAATTGGGCGTAAGTATATTTATTTTAGCTCATCATGTCATTACGCGTTTCGGCCGGCAAAACCAGCCTTGCTCACATATATATATATACACATATATATTACCTACTGGCGGGTGCCAGTAGGTAGTTATAGTTAGGACCTCGTTTCTATTCAAAAAGCGTTTTTTCTTTTCCCAATAACTTTGCCGCCGGTTGACGAATCTTTGCAAAATTTTAAAAACTAGTGGCCTGCTCCAGTCACCTCCTGTCTTGAAATTTTCGGGGTGATTCGTCAAGCGGGGGCCGAGAAAAAAAGGGGGTCCAAAACGCGTTTTCCCCATGTTAATTTCCATAGGAAACTTTAGACAAAGCTATAGCCCAAACTGCTGAACGGAATTACACCAAATTTGGCAAAAAGGTAGCCCTTAGTTCAGAAAGAGCCCTTTTTTTTAAATGGCGTAAATCCGTTCAGTAGTTCCTGAGAAATTAGAAAAAGAAAAAGTTTCGATATCTGAGCACTAAGGAGGGTTCGCGAACCCTCCCGGGCACGAGCTTCACTCTGATTGGCTGCCAACACTCCAAACCAGGAAGTGTTGGCAGCCATCTTGTGACTCGGTAGAACCGAGTCACAAGAAAACAGTAAAAAAATATAAAAACAAGAAAAGGGGGCAGGGTATAAACACCCTGACCCCCTAAGCCTGCTCAGGGGTCCCACAAGGACTCCCAGGGCCCAAAAAGCATTTTTTTAAAATAATTTCAGCGCTTCATTTTAATGAGGCCCCCGGGTGGGCCAGGTCCCGGGGGCATTGTTAAACAAGCATTGGCATAGCCAATAGGTCTCGCTTTTGGGACCTTATAAGTATTTAGTTATGCAGCACAATATCCTTGGTGCAACAACATCCGAGACCACACCCCTTTTTACCCCTCTCTGCAACGCAGCTCTGTGGCGCTTACTGGAGGTACCTGGTGGGCTAGTTGGCCCCCAGGGACCCTCAGGATTCAAGGGGACTTAATCCCCCAACTAACAACGTGCCAGGGGGTGCGTTTGCACAGTGGTGCAGGAAGGGGGCGGGGCCTGATATTACAAGTGTGCAAACACACCCCCTGGCGTGTTGTAAATTGGGGGATTAAGTCCCCTTGAATCCTGAGGGTCCCTGGGGGCCATGTAGCCCACCAGGTACCTCCAGTAAGGGCCACAGAGCTGCGTTGCAGAGAGGTGGTCCGAGGCCTCGCCCCTTTTTACACCACTCTGCAAACACAGCTTCTGGTGCACTGCTGGTGGGGCGATGAGGTCCTCTTGTGTCCTGAGACCTCAGGACACAAGTGAACTTCATCCTCCGAGCAGCAGTGCACCAGAAGCCGCATTTGCAGCGTGGTGTAAAAAGGGGCATGGCCTCGGAACACCTCTTTGCAACGCAGCTCTGTGGCACCTAATGGAGGTACCTGGTAGGCTACTTGGCCCCCAAGGACCCTCAGGATTCAAGGGGACTTAATCCCCCAATTTACAACATGACAGGGGGCGCGTTTGCAAAGTGGTGCAGGGAGGGGGCGGTGCCTGATATAACAAGTTAGCAATCTTGCTGTGTGGGACTTGCTGGAGGTAATAAAAGGGGTAGCTGGCCCCCAAGGTTGACGTTGGGGGCTAACTACCCCTCCTGTTACCTCCAGTAATTCCCAACCAGTGGGATTGCTAAAAGGTGTTTGGAGGCCACGCTCACCTTTCTCCACCACTCTGGAGTGATGTCACTGACCATGTCATGAATGATGTAATATGTGACGTCATCAGCAGTGCATTGCGGGGGCGCGAGTTATAGTTAGCTGAACTAACTATAACGGCCGAATTTCTATGGTTTTGTACGAGTGAAATGTCCAACTAACTATAACATCCCTGAAACCTTTGGTTTTTTCAGTGAATTTCAAAGGTTTTTTAAATGCTAATTTCTAACTATAACGTGCCTGAAACCTATGGCTTTTTCAGTGAATTTCAATGGTTTTTTAAATGCTAATTTCTAACTATAACGTCCCTGAAACCTATGGTTTTTTCAGTGAATATATATATACATATATATACACGTACATACACATATACATTATCTACTGGCGGTCGCCAGTAGATAGTTATAGTTAGGACCTATTTTCCATAGGAAATCTGCAACATTCTATTTGAAATAACTCTTGCGTCGGTTGACGAATCTTCGCCAAATTTTCAAACTTTATGGCCCGCTCCGGTCCGCTCCTACCATGAAAGTTTCAGAGTGATTCGTCAAGCGGGGGCTGAGAAAAAAGGGGGGTCCCAAAACATGTTTTCCCCATTCATTTTCCCATAGGAAACTTTAGCCACGGCTACAGCCCGAACTGCTGAACGGAATTACACAAAATGTGGCAAAGAGGTAGTTCTTGGTTCAGAAAGAACCCTTTTTGTTAAATGGTGTAAATCCGTTCAGTAGTTGCGGAGAAATTAAAAAATAAGAGTCAAAAAATCAATTTCCCATAGGAAACTTTATGCAAGGCTACAGCTCGAACTGCTGAACGGAATTACACCAAATTTGGCAAAGAGGTAGTTCTTGGTTCAGAAAGAACCCTTTTGTTAAATGGTGTAAATCCGTTCAGTAGTTGCTGAGAAAATCAAAAGTAAAAACACATATATATCTGGGCGGAGCCTAACCACACATGTCATCGTGAGATCTGATTGGCTGTCAGCACTTCATCCTGGAATTGCTGGCAGCCATCTTGGGACCAATATAAATGATAGTACCCCATTGAAATGCATTGTAGTGAATCAAAGATTTTGAGGGTTACCAAAAGGAGAACTATAAAGAGTGATAACAGACTTTAAGTTACATTAGAATTCATTTATTGATGGTACCATACTAATTTCAGGAATTGTGGTGTGTTCTAAGGTGATTTTACCCTGTGAAAAACCTTCTGCTGGGATATCATAAATTATGTTTGAGAGAAAACTATTTTCACATGCTTGTCCCATACAGTTTTGGAAGATGCTCCAGAAGCTAAAATGAGAGCATATTTTCTGTAAATTCACATTATCTTTCTCAGTCATGTGAGAATGAAGTCTGACATTCTCAGTAAAACATGTACATCCAACAATGGCAGAGACTGTCAGTTGATTCCTTTGTGTTCTACTGCAGCTTCCCAGAGTGCTCTAAAGAACAACTAGAGTGCTAACAGCCTTACTTATGACAAAAGTATGGTACACCTGAAGCCATCTTGATTGGAATAAACTGGTAACACTTAAAACATTTAATTTAAAAAGGAACAAAATGATGGGGTTCATTTTGTCATAGAAATTATGGTTAGTGCTGTAGAAAGAAAAATTAGGACATGTTTCAAGTGTGATCTCAAATATCTTCCTGTTATATTTCAACAGGAGCAGCCTGTCAGTTGATGCCTTTGTGTTCTACTGCAGCTTCCCAGAGTGTTCTAAAGAACAACTAGAGCGCTAACAGTCTTACTTATGACAAAAAGTATGGCACACCTGAAGCCATCTTGATTGGAATAAGCTGGTAACACTTAAAACATTTAATTTAAAAAGGAACAAAATGAGGGGTTCATTTTGCCATAGAAATTATGGTTAGTGCTGTAGAAAGAAAAATTAGGACATGTTTTAAGTGAGATCTCAAATATCTTCCTGTTATATTTCAACAGGAGCAGCCTGTCAGTTGATGCCTTTGTGTTCTACTGCAGCTTCCCAGAGTGTTCTAAAGAACAACTAGAGTGCTAACAGCCTTACTTATGACAAACGTATGGCACACCTGAAGCCATCTTGATTGGAATAAACTGGTAACACTTAAAACATTTAATTTAAAAAGGAACAAAATGAGGGGGTTCAATTTGCCATTGAAATTATGGTTAGTGCTGCAAAAAGAAAATCCTCTTCTATTTCATTAGAAAATTCTGACATGCAGACTGAAACAATCACTTTCAATACCAGCAGTAGACTTCCAGTTAACTCCTTGGTGAGCAGTAGCTTTACTACAGTGATCTAATGAACAACTAGAGTGCTAACATTCTGAATTTATGGCAAATGTGTGACACATCTGAATGCCTTCTTGATGGAATCAAAGTAAAAACTGAAAGCATTTCCTACTGAGGAGACTGTAGTAAATGAGGAAATTAGGAAACTTCATAACAAATAAGTCTCCCAAGATGGCCACCAGAGAAAAAAAGAGCCCAAATGTAGCACAAATATCACCCAGAGGTAGCCCACGAATAGCCCAATGACAGAAGTGTGCAAAACACTTTTTATTTTTTGTTTTTTTGCACTTTTATATAGTGCAGACTGGTCAGGTATTGGAGTGCTTTACATGAGCATTGGTTACATCACACAAGGACAAATTCATGTTGGTTGACCCCTACACTACCCAAACACCACTGCACTACCCTAAACTCTAAAACACTACCCCCAGCACGACCCCTTCACTACCCAAACACAACTGCACTACCCTAAACTCAAAAACACTACCCCCAGCATGACCCCTACACTACCCAAACACCACTGCACTACCCTAAACCCTAAATCTACCCCCTACACTACACAAATACCACTGCACTACCCTAAACCCTAAAACACTAGAACCCAGCACGACCCCCTACAGTACACAAACACCACTGCACTACCCTAAACCCTAAAACACTACCCCCTACACTACACACAAACACCACTGCACTACCCTAAACCCTAAAACACTACCCCAGCACGACCCCCTACACTACCCAAACACCACTGCACTACCCTAAACCCTAAAACACTACCCCCAGCATGACTCCCTACACTACCTAAACACCACTGCACTACACTAAACCCTAAATCTACCCCAGCATGACCTCCCACACTACACAAACACCACTGCACTACCATAAACCCTAAAACACTACCCCCAGCATGACCCCCTACACTACCCAAACACCACTGCACTACCCTAAACCCTAAAACACTAACCCCAGCATGACCCCTACACTACCCAAACACCACTGCACTACCCTATACCCTAAAACACGACCCTGTACACTACACAAACACAACTGCACTACCCTAAACCCTAAAACACTACCCACAGCATGACCCCCTATACAACACAAACACCACTGCACTACCCTAAACCCTAAAACACTACCACCTACACTACACAAACACCACTGCCCTACCCTAAACCCTAAAACACAACCCCCAGCATGACCCCCTACACTACACAAACACCACTGCACTACCCTAAACCCCCTACACTATACAAACACCACTGCATTACTCTAAACCATAAAACACTACCCCCAGCACGACTCCCTACACTACCCAAACACCACTGCACTACCATAAACCCTAAAACACTACCCCAGCACGACCCCTACACTACACAAACACCACTGCACTACCCTAAACCCTAAAACACTACCCCCAGCACTACCCCCTACACTACTCAAACACCACTGCAATACCCTAAACCCTAAAACACTACCCCAGCACTACCCCTACACTAACCAAACACCACTGCACTACACTAAACCCTAAAACACTACCCCCAGCATGACCCCCTACACTACCCAAACACCACTGCACTACCCTAAACACTAAAACACTACCCCAGCACGACCCCCTACACTACCCAAACACCACTACACTACCCTAAACCCTAAAACACTACCCCCAGGATGACTCCCTACACTACCCAAACACCACTGCACTACCCTAAACCCTAAAACACTACCACCAGCACGACCCCCTACACTACCCAAAAACCACTGCACTACCCTAAACTCAAAAACACTACCCCCAGCACGACCTCTACACTACCCAAACACCACTGCACTACCCTAAACCCTAAAACACTACCCCCAGCATGACCCCCTACACTACCCAAACACCACTGCACTACCCTAAACCCTAAATCTATCCCCAGCACGACCCCCTACACTACACAAACACCACTGCACTACCCTAAACCCTAAAACACTGCCCCCAGCATGACCCCCTACACTACACAAACACCACTGTACTACCCTAAAACACTACCCCCAGCACTACCCCTACACTACACACACACCACTGCACTACCCTAAACCCTAAAACACTACCCCCAGCACTACCCCCTACACTACCCAAACACCACTGCACTACCCTAAAGCACTACCCCCAGCACAACCCCTACACTACCTAAACACCACTGCACTACCATAAACCCTAAAACACTACCCCCAGCACGACTCCCTACGCTACCCAAACAACACTGCACTACCCTAAACCCTAAATCTACCCCCAGCACGACCCCTACACTACTCAAACATCACTGCACTACCCTAAAACACCACCACCAGCACGACCCCCAACACTACCCAAATACCACTGCACTACCCTAAACCCTAAAACTCTACCCCCAGCATGACCACCTACACTACCCAAACACCACTGCACTACCCAAAACCCTAAAACACTACCCCCAGCACGACTCCCTACACTACCTAAACACCACTGCACTACACTAAACCCTAAATCTACCCCAGCATGACCTCCCACACTACACAAACATCACTGCACTACCCTAAACCCTAAAACACTACCCCCAGCACGACCCCCTACACTACCCAAACACCACTGCACTACCCTAAACCCTAAAACACTAACCCCAGCATGACCCCCTACACTACCCAAACACCACTGCACTACCCTATACCCTAAAACACGACCCTGTACACTACACAAACACAACTGCACTACCCTAAACCCTAAAACACTACCCACAGCATGACCCCCGACACTACACAAACACCACTGCACTACCCTAAACCCTAAAACACTACCCCTACACTACACAAACACCACTGCCCTACCCTAAACCCTAAAACACAACCCCCAGCATGACCCCCTACACTACACAAACACCACTGCACTACCCTAAACCCCCTACACTATACAAACACCACTGCATTACTCTAAACCCTAAAACACTACCCCCAGCACGACTCCTACACTACCCAAACACCACTGCACTACCCTAAACCCTAAATCTACCCCAGCACGACCCCTACACTACCCAAACACCACTGCACTACCCTAAACCCTAAAACACTACCTCCAGCACGACCCCCTACACTAACCAAACACCACTGCACTACACTAAACGCTAAAACACTACCCCCAGCATGACCCCCTACACTACCCAAACACCACTGCACTACCCTAAACCCTAAAACACTACCCCCAGCACGACCCCCTACACTACCCAAACACCACTGCACTACCCTAAACCCTAAAACACTACCCCCAGGATGACTCCCTACACTACCCAAACACCACTGCACTACCCTAAACCCTAACACACTACCACCAGCACGACCCCTACACTACCCAAATACCACTGCACTACCCTAAACCCGAAAACACTACCCCAGCACGACCCCTACACTACCCAAACACCACTGCACTACCCTAAACCCTAAAACACTACCCCCAGCATGACCCCCTACACTACCCAAACACCACTGCACTACCCTAAACCCTAAAACACTACCCCCAGCATGACCCCCTACACTACCCAAACACCACTGCACTACCCTAAACCCTAAAACACTACCCCCAGCACGACCCCCTACACTACCCAAACACCACTGCACTACCCTAAACCCTAAAACACTACCCCCAGGATGACTCCCTACACTACCCAAACACCACTGCACTACCCTAAACCCTAAAACACTACCCCCAGCATGACCCCCTACACTACCCAAACACCACTGCACTACCCTAAACCCTAAAACACTACCCCCAGCATGACCCCCTACACTACACAAACACCACTGCACTACCCTAAACCCTAAATCTACCCCCAGCATGACCCCCTACACTACACAAACACCACTGCACTACCCTGGACCCTAAAACACTACCCCCAGCATGACCCCCTACACTACACAAACACCACTGCACTACCCTAAACCCTAAAACACTACCCCCAGCACTACCCCTACACTACACAAACACCACTGCACTACCCTAAACCCTAAAACACTACCCCCAGCACTACCCCTACACTACCCAAACACCACTGCACTACCCTAAAGCACTACCCCTAGCACAACCCCTACACTACCCAAACACCACTGCACTACCCTAAACCCTAAAACACTACCCCCAGCACGACTCCCTACGCTACCCAAACAACACTGCACTATCCTAAACCCTAAATCTACCCCCAGCACGACCCCCTACACTACTCAAACACCACTGCACTACCCTAAACCCTAAAACACCACCACCAGCACGACCCCTACACTACCCAAATACCACTGCACTACCCTAAACCCTAAAACTCTACCCCCAGCACGACCACCTACACTACCCAAACACCACTGCACTACCCAAAACCCTAAAACACTCCCCCAGCTCGACCCCTACACTACCCAAACACCACTGCACTACCCTAAACCCTAAAACACTACCCCCAGGACGACCCCCTACACTACAAAAACACCACTGCACTACCCTAAACCCTAAATCTACACCCAGCACAACCCCCTACACTACCCAAACACCACTGCACTACCCTAAACCCTAAAACACTACCCCCAGCACGACTCCCTACACTACCTAAACACCACTGCACTACACTAAACCCTAAATCTACCCCAGCATGACCTCCCACACTACACAAACACCACTGCACTACCATAAACCCTAAAACACTACCCCCAGCATGACCCCCTACACTACCCAAACACCACTGCACTACCCTAAACCCTAAAACACTAACCCCAGCATGACCCCTACACTACCCAAACACCACTGCACTACCCTATACCCTAAAACACGACCCTGTACACTACACAAACACAACTGCACTACCCTAAACCCTAAAACACTACCCACAGCATGACCCCTACACTACACAAACACCACTGCACTACCCTAAACCCTAAAACACTACCCCCTACACTACACAAACACCACTGCCCTACCCTAAACCCTAAAAACAACCCCCAGCATGACCCCCTACACTACACAAACACCACTGCACTACCCTAAACCCCCCTACACTATACAAACACCACTGCATTACTCTAAACCATAAAACACTACCCCCAGCACGACTCCCTACACTACCCAAACACCACTGCACTACCATAAACCCTAAAACACTACCCCAGCACGACCCCCTACACTAACCAAACACCACTGCACTACACTAAACCCTAAAACACTACCCCCAGCATGACCCCCTACACTACCCAAACACCACTGCACTACCCTAAACCCTAAAACACTACCCCCAGCACGACCCCTACACTACCCAAACACCACTGCACTACCCTAAACCCTAAAACACTACCCCCAGGATGACTCCCTACACTACCCAAACACCACTGCACTACCCTAAACCCTAACACACTACCACCAGCACGACTCCCTACACTACCCAAATACCACTGCACTACCCTAAACCCGAAAACACTACCCCAGCACGACCCCCTACACTACCCAAACACCACTGCACTACCCTAAACCCTAAAACACTACCCCCAGCATGACCCCCTACACTACCCAAACACCACTGCACTACCCTAAACCCTAAAACACTACCCCCAGCACTACCCCTACACTAACCAAACACCACTGCACTACACTAAACCCTAAAACACTACCCCCAGCATGACCCCCTACACTACCCAAACACCACTGCACTACCCTAAACACTAAAACACTACCCCCAGCACGACCCCCTACACTACCCAAACACCACTACACTACCCTAAACCCTAAAACACTACC
>CAWUFW010024305.1:0-62711 GCA_963921515.1 Calotriton arnoldi | reverse complement strand
CAATTGATTGCACCCATGTTGGCCTTGTTGCACCACAGGCCATGGAGCACATCTTTCGTAACCGGAAACATTTCCACTCCCTGAATGTGCAAGTGGTGTGCCTGGCGGACATGATAATCAAAACACACAAGATGATGGACGGAATGCTGCACATTGGCAAACATTCACCCCCAGTCACAGATCTGGGTTTAATCCATCGTTATTTTGCTTCACCACGCCACCCCAGTTCAGACATAGCCATATGCAAATCAGTCTTGACCCTGTGCCTCATGGGAACAGTCCAGACCGAACTGCCAAGCCATGTCTTCCCTCGACCGGAATCAAGCATCCTAGGACCGGTTTCAGGCTATCAGCCTTCATCAGCCAGGATAGCTTGACTCCAGTGGCGTAGTGAGCACGGGACCCACGTCTGGGCATACCCTTCCCACTTAGGGTGAAATGCAAAACACACAAGATGATGGACGGAATGCTGCACATTGGCAAACATTCACCCCCAGTCACAGATCTGGGTTTAATCCATCATTATTTTGCTTCACCACGCCACCCCAGTTCAGACATAGCCATATGCAAATCAGTCTTGACCCTGTGCCTCATGGGAACAGTCCAGACCGAACTGCCAAGCCATGTCTTCCCTGGACCGGAATCAAGCATCCTAGGACCGGTTTCAGGCTATCAGCCTTCATCAGCCAGGATAGCTTGACTCCAGTGGCGTAGTGAGCACGGGACCCACGTCTGGGCATACCCTTCCCACTTAGGGCGAAATGCAAAACACACAAGATGATGGACGGAATGCTGCACATTGGCAAACACTCACCCCCAGTCACAGATCTGGGTTTAATCCATCGTTATTTTGCTTCACCACGCTTCCCCAGTTCAGACATAGCCATATGCAAATCAGTCTTGACCCTGTGCCTCATGGGAACAGTCCAGACCGAACTGCCAAGCCATGTCTTCCCTGGACCGGAATCAAGCATCCTAGGACCGGTTTCAGGCTATCAGCCTTCATCAGCCAGGATAGCTTGACTCCAGTGGCGTAGTGAGCACGGGACCCACGTCTGGGCATACCCTTCCCACTTAGGGCAAAATGCAAAACACACAAGATGATGGACGGAATGCTGCACATTGGCAAACATTCACCCCCAGTCACAGATCTGGGTTTAATCCATCGTTATTTTGCTTCACCATGCCACCCCAGTTCAGACATAGCCATATGCAAATCAGTCTTGACCCTGTGCCTCATGGGAACAGTCCAGACCGAACTGCCAAGCCATGTCTTCCCTGGACCGGAATCAAGCATCCTAGGACCGGTTTCAGGCTATCAGCCTTCATCAGCCAGGATAGCTTGACTCCAGTGGCGTAGTGAGCACGGGACCCACGTCTGGGCATACCCTTCCCACTTAGGGCGAAATGCAAAACACACAAGATGATGGACGGAATGCTGCACATTGGCAAACATTCACCCCCAGTCACAGATCTGGGTTTAATCCATCGTTATTTTGCTTCACCACGCCACCCCAGTTCAGACATAGCCATATGCAAATCAGTCTTGACCCTGTGCCTCATGGGAGCAGTCCAGACCGAACTGCCAAGCCATGTCTTCCCTGGACCGGAATCAAGCATCCTAGGACCGGTTTCAGGCTATCAGCCTTCATCAGCCAGGATAGCTTGACTCCAGTGGCGTAGTGAGCACGGGACCCACGTCTGGGCATACCCCTTCCCACTTAGGGCGAAATGCAAAACACACAAGATGATGGACGGAATGCTGCACATTGGCAAACATTCACCCCCAGTCACAGATCTGGGTTTAATCCATCGTTATTTTGCTTCACCACGCCACCCCAGTTCAGACATAGCCATATGCAAATCAGTCTTGACCCTGTGCCTCATGGGAACAGTCCAGACCGAACTGCCAAGCCATGTCTTCCCTGGACCGGAATCAAGCATCCTAGGACCGGTTTCAGGCTATCAGCCTTCATCAGCCAGGATAGCTTGACTCCAGTGGCGTAGTGAGCACGGGACCCACGTCTGGGCATACCCTTCCCACTTAGGGCGAAATGCAAAACACACAAGATGATGGACGGAATGCTGCACATTGGCAAACATTCACCCCCAGTCACAGATCTGGGTTTAATCCATCGTTATTTTGCTTCACCATGCCACCCCAGTTCAGACATAGCCATATGCAAATCAGTCTTGACCCTGTGCCTCATGGGAACAGTCCAGACCGAACTGCCAAGCCATGTCTTCCCTGGACCGGAATCAAGCATCCTAGGACCGGTTTCAGGCTATCAGCCTTCATCAGCCAGGATAGCTTGACTCCAGTGGCGTAGTGAGCACGGGACCCACGTCTGGGCATACCCTTCCCACTTAGGGCGAAATGCAAAACACACAAGATGATGGACGGAATGCTGCACATTGGCAAACATTCACCCCCAGTCACAGATCTGGGTTTAATCCATCGTTATTTTGCTTCACCACGCCACCCCAGTTCAGACATAGCCATATGCAAATCAGTCTTGACCCTGTGCCTCATGAGAACAGTCCAGACCGAACTGCCAAGCCATGTCTTCCCTGGACCGGAATCAAGCATCCTAGGACCGGTTTCAGGCTATCAGCCTTCATCAGCCAGGATTGCTTGACTCCAGTGGCGTAGTGAGCACGGGACCCACGTCTGGGCATACCCTTCCCACTTAGGGCGAAATGCAAAACACACAAGATGATGGATGGAATGCTGCACATTGGCAAACATTCACCCCCAGTCACAGATCTGGGTTTAATCCATCGTTATTTTGCTTCACCACGCCACCCCAGTTCAGACATAGCCATATGCAAATCAGTCTTGACCCTGTGCCTCATGGGAACAGTCCAGACCGAACTGCCAAGCCATGTCTTCCCTGGACCGGAATCAAGCATCCTAGGACCGGTTTCAGGCTATCAGCCTTCATCAGCCAGGATAGCTTGACTCCAGTGGCGTAGTGAGCACGGGACCCACGTCTGGGCATACCCTTCCCACTTAGGGCGAAATGCAAAACACACAAGATGATGGACGGAATGCTGCACATTGGCAAACATTCACCCCCAGTCACAGATCTGGGTTTAATCCATCGTTATTTTGCTTCACCACGCCACCCCAGTTCAGACATAGCCATATGCAAATCAGTCTTGACCCTGTGCCTCATGGGAACAGTACAGACCGAACTGCCAAGCCATGTCTTCCCTGGACCGGAATCAAGCATCCTAGGACCGGTTTCAGGCTATCAGCCTTCATCAGCCAGGATAGCTTGACTCCAGTGGTGTAGTGAGCACGGGACCCACGTCTGGGCATACCCTTCCCACTTAGGGCGAAATGCAAAACACACAAGATGATGGACGGAATGCTAAGTGGGAAGGGTATGCCCAGACGTGGGTCCCGTGCTCACGACGCCACTGGAGTCAAGCTATCCTGGCTGATGAAGGCTGATAGCCTGAAACCGGTCCTAGGATGCTTGATTCCGGTCCAGGGAAGACATGGCTTGGCAGTTCGGTCTGGACTGTTCCCATGAGGCACAGGGTCAAGACTGATTTGCATATGGCTATGTCTGAACTGGGGTGGCGTGGTGAAGCAAAATAACGATGGATTAAACCCAGATCTGTGACTGGGGGTGAATGTTTGCCAATGTGCAGGGGCGAAATGCAAAACACACAAGATGATGGACGGAATGCTGCACATTGGCAAACATTCACCCCCAGTCACAGATCTGGGTTTAATCCATCGTTATTTTGCTTCACCACGCCACCCCAGTTCAGACATAGCCATCAAGCATCCTAGGACCGGTTTCAGGCTATCAGCCTTCATCAGCCAGGATAGCTTGACTCCAGTGGCGTAGTGAGCACGGGACCCACGTCTGGGCATACCCTTCCCACTTAGGGCGAAATGCAAAACACACAAGATGATCACACACGTGTGTGCGAAGTTTCCCGGTTCCACCCATGACTCGCACATCATGCGCCACAGCATCCTCCCACGTCTGATGACCAATCTGCAACCGGACCGTGCATGGATTGTTGGTGAGTCTGCATATCCTAATGGGCCTTGGCTGTTAAGTCCACTACGCAATCCTCGTACACCAGCTGATGTCAGATACAATGAGGCACATGGGAGGACCAGACGTGTGGTGGAGCGGACTTTTGGACTCCTGAAGACCAGATTCAGATGCCTAGACCGCACCGGGGGTGCACTGGCATACTCTCCACAGAAGGTGTGCCAGATAGTTGTGGCATGCTGCATGCTGCACAATCTTGCGATTCGCAGGCAGATCCCCCTGATAGTGGATGACGGTGATCAGCCAGGGCCCCCGCCTGCAGGCTAAGCCGTGTCCAGTGATGAGGACAGTGGAGAGGAGGAAGCAGTGAATGAGCGTCAGCAGCTCATCGCCCGCTACTTCACTTGACGGTGAGTGACCATGTACGACGGCTGATGTCGCTGTAGTTGTGTAGGTGTATGTGTGCATTGTCAGGGCGGCCTATTGTTGCCTGAGTGCTGTGTGGCAATGGTCCATGTCCAGGGTAGTATGCCACTGAGAGTGGCTGTGACATTGTGCCCTGTTGCTCTGTGAGATGTGTGTACATTGCTTAGGCCTGATGACAAGTACTGTGTGATGAGTGTGTGACACACACAGTCAATGGACTCTTGTTCTGTTTGTCACCCCTAGGTCCCTACAGCCTCTCCTGGCCTATCGACAGAACACACTACAGATGAATTTCTGAACATGCTGACGTTTGTGCACCATTGATAATAAACATAGCAGATGACATAGGATGTGATACATGTGTATTTATTTTAAAGGTGACATGTGATTGTGGGAAAGGTGATCAAGAAGGTGGTGCATGCTGTACAATGAGTTGACGGTCCTGTCCGCGTGATGGTCAAGGTGTACCCATGTTGTCCTGGGTCCGCAGTCCAACAGACATTTGCCACTTGACTGGCAGTGTGGGGTAGGATGGTAGTCCAAGTGAATGCAGGGGGTGGCCACCATGGCTGGCTGACTCACTGGCGTTTGGAGCGTGCAAAGTCCTCCCTGGACATCTGTTTCCTCTTCGGACGGCCCCTTCCACGTTTGAGAGGAGGTGGTTGTGTTTGTGGGCTGCTGGTGGTGGCTGAGGATTGCCCACTCGCTGTGGATGCAGGGGAACTGGATGTTGCACGTCCCTGTGCCCCAGCAGGTGGTGGCGTAGGTGGTGTGGTTGGCCTTGAGTGGGCCCTCACCTCCACCACTAGCTGGCCCATGAGGTCCACAAGTTGGCCCATGTGGGCGTCCATGGACCTCAACACCCCAAGGACTTCCCTCATGTCGGAAGCTGACCTTGCCCATTGTCCCTGGGCCTCTTCATAGGCCCCAAGGCTATTTGCGGCAGGGCTTGGCTCCCAGGCTCTGTTGGCCTTGGCCTGACCCTGCTCCTCCCATCTGGATTGCTGCCACTGACCTGCCCACTCGCCACATTGGTCACCCGGGGCCTCCTCCTGGCTCCCAGGGTAGATGTGGAGGTTTGTGCCACCTCTTGGGATGGCTGAGTGGTCAGGGAGGCCCTGGTGGTGGTGGTGGTGGTTGCGGCGGTGGTGTTGGCCACAATGACCGTGGCAGCAGGGGCCTGAGACTGGTCACCAGCCCTGGGAGATGGGTTGGTGGGTAGGAGGGGTCCTGGGGAGCTGTTGCGCCCTGCCACGCCAGATGTGCCAGGTCGGGAGTCCTCGTCCGTAGAGGTGTCCAGGCTTTCCACATCCGTGAGTCCGTGTGGGGGCTTGTGGACTGGCTGTGATGGCTGGTGTCTCCATCCGCAGCATCATGCTGTTCGTCACCTGTGGGGCGGAGACGAAAAGTTATTGTGTTGCACCTTGCAAGGTTTGTGTTAGATGTCTGACATGCACAGTTTGTGCACAGTTGTGCACTGATTTGCCGGATGCGTGTGTATGTCTCTACAATGTGTGTGCATGATCAAGGCAATGGAATAGTGTGATGCGTGCATCTGGCATGGGACGGATTTGAAATGCCAATTGGTGTGTGTTGCAGTACCCCTACATTTTGTGGCTTTGGTGGGAACGGGGTACAGCCCCATGGACGGTTTAGTGTTGAAATATGTTTTTGGGGTTCAAATGCAACACTTGGATACGCAGATGGCAAAAGGAGTATCGCCCATGAACGCTTTGGTGTTGAAATATGTTTTTGGAGTTCACATGCAACGCTTGGAAACGCAGATGGCAAAAGGGGTATTGCCCCATGAACGCTTTGGTGTTGAAATATGGTACTGTGGTACATACTGTGACATATGGGTGCAGAAGGGGACATGTGTTTTGGCCACACAACACTACAGAGACAAAGGTGTGTGTATGTCTGACTTAGCCAGCATATCTGCTCACTGTTGTCATTTAAGGGCATTCCACAGCAAGCATTGTAGTGAGTGAGCAATGGTTGTATGCCACACGACGTATTGCAGATGGTACAATTCCTTGGTGTGCGTGCTACTCTCACCCATGTGCAGCAATGCAGTGCTCTTGGGGTGTTGACTACATTTTGTATGTTGTTACTCACAGTGTGACGAGCGCGTCAGACACAGCAGACACATTATTGGTCATCGGCAGGACTCTTTGCTGTACTACTGTCTATGGGGCAACTGTTTAGATGATATACCTTTCATGACACTGGGGCTGGATGATGAGATGGATGAGATTTTGAATGTGCATTGTGTAGCTGTGTGGTTCATGGGTCCAGTGGTGTATGTGACATTACTGGGGTTCCACTATGTTTCATTTGGACAAGATAGACTTACATGGGTGATGTTGTACTATGTCAAGGGTAGAAGCAGACACGACTACATGGACAAGACTTGGATGGTGTTGCTGATGTGTGTGATTACTGGCACAGTGCACGCCATGTGGGTCAGTACTCCAGTTAGACTTGTGCATGCAGACGTGACTCCTTACGTGTTACTGCATTTGAGATGGCTCATGTGGGCTATGACTCTGTAATTGATGTCCAGGTGCACATTGGTCACATGTTTGTGACAGGGAGCAGTGCTACCTGTTCCTCTGCTAAGTGACATGTCCCACATGTTAGTCGTAGTACAGTCCTCATGCCTACAGACACCCCGCCCTGTACAGTAGTCTACCTAATTGTTGGTTTTGAGGGAGAAATGCAATGGCTACCACATGGTTATGAGAGGGAGGAGTGCTCCATCTTGCTGGTCTGTGGGTGTGGGGGTTGTGTTGTGAGTCGTGGTGATGGTTTACCATCCACAGACAGCCCTCCATGTAGGGTAACATATCTACCTGTCGGATGTAGGTGTGCACTGCAATGGCTGACACATGGGTGTGGGGAGTGCTCCATCTTGCTGCGCTGTTGGTGTGGGGGCCTGGTGGGGGGGGTACTTCTGCAGTCCCCCCTCCGATACACGGGCCTTGTGGTAAGGCTGCTTACCTGTTACTTGTTGGTTTGTGCAGCTATGGCTGCCACATGGGTGTGGGTGTGGGAGCGCTCCTTCCGGCGCATCTGGGGTACAAGGGGAGCTGGTGGGAGTTGTGGTGCTGGCTGACTGTACACATGCCCCCATGGTTTTCTTTGTTGGTGCCTATGGGCTGAGTGTGTGTGAGTGTCTGTTGCATATGTGAGGGATGTCTTGTGAATTGTGTACTGGACATGGGGGTGTTCGGCCCTCGGAGCTATGGCATTGTGTTAGTGCATGACTGTACATGGCGGTGTGCTGGTATACATTTGTTTGTACTTACCAGCCTCCACTCCCCTGGTATTCCGATGAGACTCTCCGGATGTAGTATGCCTCGCACCTTCTCCTCCCACGCCTTGAAGGTCTTGAATGGCGCGGGAGTTCCGCTGCCAGTCCTGTCAGCCAGCTCACGGTTCTTGGCCTCCTTCTTCCTGACCACGCTTTTCAGGTCCTGCCACCTCTTGGTTATTTCCCCCGGTTGCGTGGCACGTTCCCAACTGCATTCACCTGGTCTACGATCCTTATCCACATCCTGTTTCTGGTGGCTACTGGTGTCTGTTGGACCTGGTTCCCATAGATTTGTGGGTATACCTTGATGACCTCGTCGACCATGACCGTCAACTCTGTGGCAGTGAACTTGGGCATTCGTTGTGTTGCCATGGTGCGTAGTGTAGTTTTTGTGGTGCTGGTGTGGTGTGTTTGGTGTGTGATGTGCAGGGGGTTTGTGGTGCCGGTCTTTAGGTTGTGGTGATGGATGTGATGTGTGCGTGCGTGTGGTATACTGCTTTCCTCTGTGGCTCTCCGTGTTCTCTGCTGTGGTGTTGGCTTTGTCATGGTGCAAGGGTTTATGGTCTGTGAGGGGGCTGCTTTTGTACTCACCTATGTGGGTGTGTCATGATGGTCTGTCGTTTTCAGGTGTGTTGGGCGTGGTGTCCTGGGATTTATTCTAAATATATTTTTTGGCAGGGGATGTGTCTTTGGGATGGGTTCTGTGTCTGGGTATTTTGGCGTCGTTTACTGTGTGGACTTGTTGGCCGTGTTGTGTGTATTTGTTTGTGCCGCCACTGATTTCTGTGCACGGACGTGGCCGCCAGGCCTTCCGCCTTGTCAGTTATTCATTTCTGTTGTTCACCGTTGCGGGCGGGAAATGTGTTGGTTTCCCGCCCTCATGTCGGGGGGATCATAATTTGACGGCCGGTGTGTAGTCCATCCACGCGGTCGTATTTGGAGTTTTCGGGCGGTATTGCGTCCGTGGCGGACGGATTGTCTTGGACTCTGACATGGACGGGCGGTATTCTGTGTTTTTTTTCCGCTGCGGGTGGTGGTTGCTTCGCGTCATCATAATTGCTCGGTCGGTATTCCCATGTTGCAGGCGGGCGGTCTTTTCAGGCTATGGCGGTTGGCGTTTTTTTTACCGCCGGTTATCGTAATGGGCCCCTAACTAATGAAAAAAATTACACAATTAACATAATTACCAATTAATTATTAATAATCAGTTTATAATTAATTAAGTAATAATAAATTCATTAACTTAATTAACAATATAAATTATTAAATATTAAATTATTAAGTAATAAAATAATACATTAATTTATTTCAATTAAATTACTTCCCACCCTATTCCCCTATAAACGCACAAACCCCTACAGAATTAAATTACGCAATTTTTTTTTAACATATAATTAATTAATTCTAAATAATGCTAAAAATATATATTATAATTAAATTACTTCCCACCCTATTCCCCTATAAACCCACAACCCGCTACAGAATTAAATTACACAAAAATTAATTAACATAAAATTCATTACTTTTACAAAATTCAAACATACATTACAAAAATAATACATACTTTTAACACATATACTAACACTTAAAACACACACAAAAAAAAATCGATATTACTGACTTCGATATTGTGGAACTCGATATTTCTTACCTGCATTTCGATATTCTGCACCACTATATTTTTGCAATTTGATATTCTGTCCATTCTATATTAAAAACTCGATATTCTGTCCAGTCGATATTTTTTTTTCGATATTGTGACTAGTTACCATTGTACAAAGACAGAGGGCCTTCGATTTTCAGATATATCCACAGCACAGGGGCCACAAATGCGAATGATCTACTGCCAGAGTGCGCATGTCTGACTCTTGGAACATTTAATAGATGTGTCTAGCACAACTTCATGGAACTCAAAGGTACATGACGGAACAGCTTCGGTTGGAGAAAGAGAGGTTCCTTATTATAACAAGTATTTGCAAAGCCAGTGGGTCGATTATTCACTTATTTGTCAATCCTTGTTTTGTTATAGGATTTGCAAAATGTTATTCTTGCCGAAGCAGCTGGACCTCACCAATCTAAAAAAATGAAACAATAGGTAAAATCAAAGTGATTTTTTTGGGATAAAAAACACACACATTGCCATGGCAGTCCCTGGCATTGAAGAGAATTACTTTGTGTGTGGATGTGCTCCTTATGAAAGGGAAGAATGCCGTCACTCATAGTAAATTTAGCCAATGGCTGATGTGGGCTGACCCATTGCCCCATGCTTTATGCTGTAGTGGGATGAAGAACAATTTGAATGACACAATAACAGACCAATGGATGAAGAGAGCTGTTTGAAGGCCCCTTCAAATAAGAATATTGGACAGAATCTAAAGTTCTTGGCTAATGCCAGATCTAAAAAGCTTAATGGGTTACATACTTTATTTTGAATTGAAGGGCCTGCAGCAGTTGGAGGAGCACGAAGTACATGGTTGCTGTGATTCAGCCCAGCTAAAAGGCGAGCTGCCATATTTTGAAGTCTCTGCAGGTATAGGGTTTGATACTGTAGAAGGGTGAAGTTCACCCATTAGCATACTCTGCCCTATGGACAATACCCAGTGCTAGCCCTGCCCACCTGACCCAGCGAGGATGTGTCAGATACAATTTTACCCTCGGGACGACCCATGGTAATACTCTGCTTTGACAATAGAGGTCAACTGAGGCACCATTGAGAACTTTCAATCAAGATGGCTCTTAGATTTCGAGACTTTGTTCCTGGACTAAGGCATTTCCCAAGGTCAGTAATCCCCAGAGTTGTGTGCTAAAATGTTTGACTGAGGCCTTATGTGGGAACTGGTTCAAGAGGTCTCAGCCAAATGTTACTGGCCTCCAATTGTGACTATTTGAGTCTGTTCTCTCCAGTGTCTTAGGTCCACCTTACTTACTATTGGGGCCAGATTGAGCACCATGAACATCCCTTCCGCATTTGACTTTGAGTAAAGCGTGGCAGAGCAGTCCAAGAATTACTCTGAGAAGTGGTGTGGGCTGTAAGGCTAAAGACACACCTCTTCCCCTATTCCTGGAGTAATCTTAAGCCTCCATAAATCATCTGATTTCACATCTTTCCTTTCCTTGTGGCTTCATCCTAGTTGATCATGACACATGGCCTTATACCCAGATGATGCAGTGACGTATTTCTCATTCATGTTGTTTGTTCATCTCTTTTGTATGTCACGTTCTTTGTTAATTGTAAAGCAACTAAATGCCCCCAGGCACTAGCACACTATATTAAAATATATAGTAAATAAATAAATATAATGCATTTTGATGGCGCAGCATGCTTAATTGTGTCTTACATAACATGTGCATTTGTAAAGCGCACGTTCACCCATAGGCATCTTGGCACTGAATAACAGATGTTTATTGTTACCCAACTCAATGGTACTCATTTTATCAACCTCAGATGGATGAAAGGCTGAGTGGACCTGCTGGGATTTGAAACTGTGACCATGAAATCGAACACAGGCCCCTGCAGTGGGTGCATACTCCACTGAGTCAACAGACCCTTCACTGGTCTTTAAATGGGACAGTACTGTCTGGTACTGAGTACCAGCACTTTTTTATTTTGAGAGGGAGAGTACCTGCACTTTTCAAGAGTGGCGTAATACTTTTAATTGGAGAGTACTGGCACTTCTCAGAAACAAGCAGGTAGTCTGGTACAGAGTACCTGCACTTCTATTTTTCCAGTTCAAGCACTGAGTGGTACTCCCCTTTCTGACGATCAAAACTAGCAATGGTGACGTACTACAGCACTGCTGATTACCATGCCCAGCAATATCAGTAATTCTGGGTGAGGTATGGACTCATTGGTTTTGATGGGGGGCTCAAATAAACGTCTTCAATAATTCACCTTTCCTCATCACTCACATTGAGGCCTCTCCCTTGTCTGTACCGCCTCTACTTGAAGCTAATCGTCTGGCCAAAGCAACAGCAAACGCTTGCCACATCACACCTTGTGTCCCAGGGTCAGCTAAAAAGACATTTATCTCTGTAAAAATATATTAGAACATTGGAATATTGAGAGCTCCAGTGAAAAGTTTCAGTGCCAGTAATGGCTGATAAAGACCTCCTGTTCCGACCTTCTAAAGTGTGTCTTTCTATTTCACTCTTTTTTATTTAGAATCTTCTAACCATATTCTAATAGCTTTATAGCCCTTATTCCTTGGGCTATAATGTTGTTAAAGGCCCTATCCCTTGTTATATGTGCTAGCCTTCTACTTGGTCCTTTAACTGAGGAAGAGGTTCTTTAACAGCTATTATAGTCCTCAGTAGCAGGCTATACTGCTATATTACATCTTAATATTTTAGCATTTCTGCCTTTGGTTCTTCTATGGGCTTTATTATCCAGCTAGGGTAGTGTTGCTATATTTTTCCATGTCAGGAAGATGGTACTAATTCTGTCCTGTGCTTTCCCTGGAATGACAAATAATTATTAGCAGGTATGTTAGTTCAGTTAGATCAACAGGTGAAAATGAAAACTGCAACTCGCTCAATGAACTAGTTTGCTAATAATACAAATTGTATTACAAAATGTACTGCAAAGTGGAACTTTTGCCTATACTCATATGTGTGGAGTTCTTTGCCCTGACTGCTAAATCTCTCCACATGTTAGTATAGATTGTAGTCATAAATGTGGGAGGGGTGCAGGGGAATGGGTGGGAAAGAGGCAGTCATATTACTAAAAGGGAGGGGAGGCAAATAGGGAGAAGTAAGAGGGGTTTAGGGAGGGCCAGGGAGGGGTTAGGGGTGGAACGTCACCCACTCACACAAGATTGAGCCAATGGCATTGCTCGGGGGAAGAGACATGCAACTTACATTTTTGTAGCAAATTTACACTCAGACTTTGTAAATACCAAAAGTAGTGAATTTACAGCAAGGTGTAAATGTACGCAAAGGTGTAACTGACTTTTGTGAATCAGGCTCTAGTGTCCCGATACAGCAAACCTCATCCAGAACAGGGCGTTTCACAACACCTTCAATGATAACTCACTGCACTGTTTTATACAAGACTTGCACCAGCAGAATTTGCCACTTTGTATCTCTGGAAATTCCAACAGTTGCAACAATGTTACTCAACTCAACGGTGCTCATTTTATCAGCCTTAAAGTGATGAATGGGTGATTTAACCAGGCCTGGATTTGGCCTTACAACCTTCATTTTACATGCAGATCTCGGGAACAGGCGCATGAATCCACCAAACCCCTCTACCAGTTACAAGAATACATGTCATATCACTGCAAGAAGCTGCATATTTTAGGAGCAGGTTTGGAGTTGTGGGTGGGTGGGTACCACTTGCCTCTGTTCATCACAGACACCACCTGCCCATTCCTGTGGCAGCACTCACTCGCCGCCAAGTCTTCGGGTGAATCACATCCTAGAGTTCCCAGGTATGTCAGTCGTCACAGCGCAGAAGATTGCATCAAGTCACTCAGCCCCTCTGAGCTCCGTGGCTGGGGTGCAGCAGTCTCCTTCAGAGGCGATGAGCTGAAGGAGGCTTCTTTTGCGCATTTGGTGTTCCAGGTGCAGCACAATCCAGAGGACTCGCAGCGCCTAAACCCTGCCAGAGAGGACTCGCAGCACCCCATCCCCACTAGAGACTGGCTTAAAGCACTAGTGTCCTTGAAAAATAGATATATTCACAGAGATCTCAACATGCCCCACTGTCAACTGTCAGTAGTCCACCCAATAAGTTTTTCTTTGTGTTTTCGTGCTTGTCATTTTTTCATGTCTCCTCAGGGAAGTGCCAGAATGCAGAGAAAAAAGCATTGGCAAGCCAATAGTTGTGGCTTTAGCAGACTGCAGTGACAGTTATTTTTTGTAATTATTTTTTATTGTAAGCATATGCCACAAACGAAGAGAAAAACATGTAAAACATGCAGGTGCTTAAACTTGGGGGCCATATGCGTGCAGTAAAATATTTAAATTTAAAAAAAGGCAGGCAATTTAAATAAAGCAGCATGGGTGCTCCAGAGCAAGGCAGGGCTACTCTGAGGAGGTGTACAAGCCCCTTTTAGTTTTAAAGCACATCATATTCTTATTGGCGAAAAGAAAATGTACTATTTGCTCTGAATTACTCTAACATGAAGACATAGTTTAACAACTCAAGCATGACTTAAAAAATAAAAGGGATAAAGAATGGAACGATATAAGCATGGCTTAAGTAAAGTGTTGGACCCCCAGCCATGGCACTAATGTGCACGTCTGTGATATGAATATGTGATCGAGATAATGGCGTCAATCAAAGTGCAAGAGACCTAATGCGGAAGTGGGCTCACCACCTGCCCCATTTTGTAAGCTGTGGTGGGCAGAAGCAAAATGTGAATGACAGCTGAACAGACCAATGGATGAAGCGGACTGACTCTATGTATGTATGTACTCAGGGCCGGACTGGCTACCGGGCGTTTTTTGCTGGGGTGGCAGGGTGGGGTCCAGGTTCACTGCTGAGGGGCTGATTTTGTTGCTGGGGAGCTGCCGGCGCTTCGAAATAAACAATGCAAAAAAATAGCTTTAAAGCATACTTTTTTACACATTTGTTTTGCAGTGTTTATTAAGGAACGCCCGGTAGCCAGTGCGGCCCTGTATGTACTGCTTTTTGATTGGAATGTATTTTATTATATGAGGCTGCGCTATAGCTGTCTTTATGCCAGACCTAAAAACGGGACGGGCTATAGTACTGGTAAAAACATAAAGCACCTATGGATCTTAATGTTGATCGGACTAGAAACTAAATTTTGGGTGCAAACATGGGAATAAATTTAATCATATGGTATAGCTGCTAATTGACCACATTTCGTGTGTGGTACTGCATCAGCGAAGTCTGGGTTTTTAAGAAGAGCATGTTGCATTCTGGGACTTATAGTTTTGCTTTTGATAACGTACAACATAAAGGTTTAAGGATCTAAGCAAGCAATCTGGTGTGCGCTAAAACTATAGATTAGTGGAAATTGTCACCCAGGACCACTTTGCAGCTAAGCCTGCATATTGGTTACCGTTTCATTCAAAAACTTTGTGACACAATTTGAGTTCTTTAACACGAATCCATGTCCTCATGGACACCGTGTTCCAGACGTGAACTTCCCTGTAGAAATGCTTTGTGTTGATACGCGTCAATCCAGTCCTTTCAGTTGATGTGAACCAGCAATGCTTCTCCCAAAAGTATTATGGCGTCAAATGAGGCCCAGGTTTGGAACGTCTGCACCAGCTGACATCGAGTCAGTACAATCGTGTCAAATATCCCAGGTCAGTGCGTGGCTGGTTCGCCAGTTCAGGTTTTCCCTTTGTATTCTGGGACTTGTAGTCTTGTTCATCCCATTATAAAAACAGAACTAAAAGTGCCAGAATTCAAAGAAAAACCTGGACTGGAACAGCTAATCACACATGAACCTGGGAAACTATTCACTTTGTGCATCAACATTTCCCATGTTCAACCACGAGTAGTTCCTCCCGTCCAGGTTTTTTATTTTAATTTTCAGTGCTGCAGTCCTGTTCATCATTGCAAATTCGGGATTGCAGGTATAGCATTCAAAGAGAAACCCTGTACGGGATATTCTAAGCACATGCATGGACCCCGGACCCTTGAGATGTCCGTCAATGCCTGGAAACGTTCAGGCCTGGCTTACAGATTATATTTTATAATTCTATTCTATTTATGTATATATTCTATTCTACATATTATTATATTATATATACACACATATATCTCTATATATCTATATCTATATACCTCTCTCTCTCTCTCTCTATATATATATATTCAATTCTAGTGCTCACGAGTCCAACCTGGGTCCACTAACGCTGAATACATATCATATTTTGAGACATTCACGTAAGGCAATTTTACATCCCACTAGTCGTAAAGAAACTAATTTATATTGTCGGTGATTAGCCTGAAAATCTGGCTTGTTCCTTCACGACCTATGTTGATTGCTGTTACGCATTCTTGTGCATAAAACTTGAACACAAATAGAAATAACCCAAAACAGAAATTAGATATGTGCCATAAGGGAAATATCACATGTTCTCCCTAAGACAGTGGCTCGTGCCACCAGAACGATGATTTTAAAAAGATTCATCTTGGCGCTGAGGCAAAGTGGGTTTTCTCAGTGATGAGAGAAACTGCTGCATTTCTTGTTTGCCAGAAGAGGGCGGTATTTCTCCACTTTACGTGATGAAACCGACTGACCGACCCTGCTGTGAACTTTCTCTCTTTTCTCCTCCTTTATTTGACTCAGCTAAGATACTCGGGAGTACATTTACTGATATTCGCCCAAGGCATAGCAGCAACTGCCTGCGTATATGCAAATAATGAAACCTCGTTGTCCGATTGCGCAGGGCGCGAAAAGAATACACACCAAATAGCTGCAGGTGCCTACGGACATGAAGAACAGCAGGGAACCAATCAGGATCGCCCAATAAAGCAGAGTCAAGGATCCAGGACAAGCATGAGCATCCAGGCTCCCAAGAAGCTGAAGCCAGTGGTGGCAGTAACAACGAAATGTCAATGTGGCCCCCGGAAAGGGGGGTAAGCGAAGTCCTCTTCAGTGAGGTGAACAAACAACAAAACCAACTTTTTTGTATCCCCCAGAATCCCACTTGCAAAGAATGCTGCCCCTGAAATGATATTCAGACAAATGAATGTCAACCCCAACAAAAGGACTGTAGATAAAATAATAATAAAAAAGTCAGCATACTTGACGGCACTTACACAGCTGACATGGAGGAAGAACATACTCCTGGTAAGCAAATCCAGACACACCCATGTGGAGCGAACAGCTTGCATGGTCACATGCAGGTGTCTCATATGCAGCTCGCAGACATGCAAGAAACCAACATGAGATGACCCATAGTCAGGGCTTTAAGTGGGATGAAAAAACTGGGAGGGTGTCTCTCGAAGGGGCGTGGCCTATGTAATTAAGGGCGTGGCTTAAAACCACTTAGCTAAAAACCTGTGGTTAGCATAGTGTGCCGCCCGACTGGTATTTTGCTGTTTCTGTCAGTGCATCCAGAAATATAATACACACTGGCGTAACGAAACTTTAGAGGGCCCCACTGCAAGGTACGTGGAGGGGCCCCCCTCCAGACTCAGTCAGGAGCTCTCCGGCCAGTGTACTGTGCTGAGGGGGCCTCCTGGAGCTTAGGGCTGTGGGGACCTGTGTTACGTCACTGATAATACAGCAAGTAACATTATACCTACAACAAGCCAGGACTATTGGCTTTGTCAATGGTTGTTAGCTGCATAAGATAAATAAGCAACAATGACGTCTTCGTTGAATATAATATTGAAAATGCTTCAGTTCTGAAATGATGAAACTATGAAAGACCTACAACGAGTTTCTTCGAGGTTACATCAAATGCAGTGCAGAGTGGTACCAAAATGGAGAGCCCGATAGGGACACGTCTCAGCACCTGCTTTTAAGAACTGCCAGTGCTGAGCACCGGCAGGACCCGGCCCACTTAAAGCCATGCCAATAGTGCAATAGTAATGTGTCACAGAGGAGCAATGAATGACACAACTGCTATACTACAGTCTATGCAGTAATGCCTACTCACAGAATGTGTCAGTAAACGAAGAATGTGTCACGCATCCATGACTGAGCCACAAATGGCACTCAGTTGTTAGTTTGTGCTGGTGGATGCTGGTGGTGGGCACCAACAATCATTTTTGTGGATCGAGACTTATATTTGGTCATCAGACTTTGACCCAGAGCAAGAGAGAAATAAAAACAGGAAGGGAGAAAGATGGAGGAAGAGAAAGACAAGGAAACAATGACAAAGGAAGAAAACAGGGCTGAAAAAGAAGCTGCAAAAGAGAGCTGAAGAGGAAGGACTTTTAAAGTGAAATAGGAAAGAGGGATGAGATGGAATTAAGACTATGTGGCCTTGGGGTCCTTAGCCCCAGCATTTGGCAGCACTTGTTATGAGCTCCTACGAAAAAACTTTGGGCCCCTTTTCCAAATTTAGCACTCGTAGCTCAATGAAATATGCAAAGTCATTGCATGTGTCACGTGCTAACTGGAATAGTGTAACCCCAGCAGCATGCTCCATCTAAACCAGGGTTCTCCAAAGTCGGTCGTGGAGGTCCAGATCCATGCCAGATTTTTAAGATAACTACATTTATCTAAAAGGGGATATGCTCAAAATCTGGCAAGGATCCGGCCCTCCAGGACCTAGTTTGGAGAACCCTGATCTAATCCATGGAATGTAATCAGTACAATGTTGAATGGCCAATGACCATTGCAAGGATGAATGTCCATTACTGCCCTTCCTGTGCAGCTCACAACACTTCTACAAGCGTGGACCCTCATCACGATCTGTGTGATGTAACAACACTTCACATTGACAGATAGTCCCTTTCTGTCCAAGTGGAACCACAACAGACAATGCCACACTGCCCGTAAAGATGCCTCCATAACACAGGCACCACTCCTCCCACGCAGCAATGGTGCCACTGGGATATTATTGCTGGATGGGACCACAAATGCACCACTTGATCTAACAACTGGAAGCCTTGGATTTGGGGCTATCATATAAACAACATGCATGCCAGCAACAGTCAAAGTTGCAGCCCCTCAAAGTTAAGGTTGTCATGATGTCCACCGATACCGAAGACCAGATCCTAGAATTTCACAACAGAATCATATAGCATCAGATCCACAATGCCAATTTTGTTGAAAAGGGTCTAACTCTAGAATCTATCCAACCATGCTTAAAGCCCCTGAGTTCCATGTTCTGGTACTAAAAGCACCTCATCAATTTCTTGATGAAATTCAGTGACACCTTGATGTAAATAAAGGAAGCCCTTGTGGACAATCCACCAGTCAATGCGGCTAAGTAGACCCTTGATGAAATGTCTTCTAGGGCAGGTAAAGCTGTGCAAAAGGTCCAGGGAGTTTTTGGATGAAAAATCTGACATGGGCAGGTGTGACCAGATGACCAATGACCAAATTGTAAATCCCCAGTAGGACATAGCAAGTTTCCCTTCAAGCATCACTGATGTACGTGAAGTTGCAATCCACATCAAACCCCTGTAATGGGTCTCAAACCAGAAGAAAAACAATAGTCTTTGATGGTTTCATCCTCTACCCCATTGGGCAGTCTGGTAAAGAGAGGCACATAGCTCCATGACTGATGATATGGCATAAATGATTATAGTAAATACTAAAATTCAAGAAACAGTGGTCTCTTGGCAAAAAGGGACATTTGTATGAACCTGTGACTTCTTATAGAGGACATAATTTATATTCTTCACTTGCAAAATGAATGCCATTGTCAGTTTGTTATGTTATCTCTGTTTCCAAAAAATCTGTGCCAAATTAGAAGAAACCTGCATCCATCTGAGTGTTTGGCTCATCTTTTCATTTGATTTTTCATTATTTACTACATTAATGTGTGGCAGCATCAGGATACAAATTTCACTCAAGGACACAAAAGTAATTTTTTGCTCTGTTTGTGGGACCTACTGGTGAAGAAGTTCTGGAGGATTTCCTGGCTCTTTATTGGTCCACCATGTGAGTCTGTGTCACGATTGGGGCCTGTGTTGGTGTCATCCTTTCCTTCGAAGACATTCTGTGTCACACAGCTATGTGGTATAATGTGTAACAGC
This sequence comes from Calotriton arnoldi, assembly GCA_963921515.1. NCBI lineage: Eukaryota > Metazoa > Chordata > Amphibia > Caudata > Salamandridae > Calotriton > Calotriton arnoldi. The sequence continues at coordinate 43,303 of CAWUFW010024305.1, read as the reverse complement.
CAGCACTCATGTCACTGACAATCTTGGGGTTCTAAAGCAGTCTACCCCAGACAGGTCTAGGCATCGGAATCTGGATTTGAGTACAGCAAAATATATGTTAATTGATGCCACATGTCCTTCTGTGGGCTGTGTGTTGGCTTTTGCTGGGGTGTCAGGATTTGTGTAAGGAGACATCAGCCATCCTCTTAAGGCATAACCCTGGTCACCTGTGGAGGGGAACTGAGTACAAATTAAAGATGTTGCATTTGATCTGTCATCTACTCATGGGTTCCCAGTCCATGTGTGTCATGCTCACTTACTCGTAGGCCTTTACCGTAGACACCACTTTCAAGCCGTTGAATAATGGTATGGATCAGAATATGTATCTTCCATGAGTACTACAACACCGGTGAAGCAGTGATTGCACAGTAGAATGCCTGTACATGTATAGTGTGTGCGTTTTCGTCTTTGGTATCTGTGTGCCATATCAGCACATTGCACTAATATGACATGTTATGGTATGCAGATTTGTGAAACGCACTATCACCTGGGAGGGTATACTAGCGCTGAGCAGGCATGAGCCTAGCCAAGTTTACGGCCCAGTGGGACTACTCAGAAAGCCAGGTCTTCAGCTTCCTGGGGATTTCAAGAAGTGAGGAGGATGCTCCTATGTGTAGTGACAGGTTGTTTCATGCTTGAGGTGTGATGTGGGAGAAGGCTCGACCACCTGATCTGGATTTCCATATGCATGCTATGTGTGCAAGTAGGAGTCCAGACAAGTGGAGGCGTCTGGAAAGTTTGTGAGAGCAGATTGTTGAGGTATGCTGCTCCAGGTATGATGGAAATGCAATGTGGGCGTTTGAGAGTGATTCTGGCTGCCGAGTTCTGAAGGGTGTACAGTCTTCTGATGAGTTTTTTGTTGTCCCGGCATAGAGGGTGTTCCCATAGTCCAGCCTGCTTGTGATCAGGGTTTTCTTGACTGTTTTCCTGGTGCTGATTGGGAGCCATTTGAAATTCTTCCTCAGCATCTTCAGGGTAGGGAATCCCAAGGTTCTTGACATGGGTCGTGGGGGTAGATGCCAACCCTAGCTCTGTAGGATACCAGGTGGAGTGCCAGGGTGAAGTACTCTCCTGAATATCACCATTTCGGTCTTGTCGCTGTTCAGCTTTAAACAGTTGATCTTCATCCTGTGGGCGATTTTAGTCATGCAGATATTGAACTTTATTCTATCCTGGGTTGCTTGTGTTCCAGTTCAGGCAGGACCTGGCTTGGCAGATTGGGCTGCACTGTTCCTATTGGAGTAGGGTTAAGATTGATTTGCATATAGCTGTTCCAAACTGAAATGGCATGGTGCACAGAATAACGATGGATTATGTTGGGGCTCGAGTAATCACCAGTGGCTGAGCTTAATTCAAGCATTCCATCCATCACTGTTTTGTATACTTATTGTGTCGCCCTAAGTAGGACATGTATGCCCACATGTGGGTCCTGTGCACACTGTGTCACTGGAACCAAGCTGTACCTGGCTGATGAGCCCAAAACCAGGGCAAAACCAATCCTGGGTTGCTTGTGTTCCGGTTCAGAGAGGACATGGCTTGACAGTTCGGGCGGGACTGTTCCTAGTGGGGCAGGGTGAAGACTGAATTGCATATAGCTGAGTCCAAACTGAGGTGACATGATGTGCAGAATAACAAAGAATTGGAATGCAGCCTTGAGTGGTTACCAGTGGCTGAGATTAGTTCAATTATTCCATCCATCACTATTTTGTATGCTTATTATGATTTACACGTGTATCACCATTAAGACTGATGGGAACAATAACCATGATCAAATAAAATTATTAAAAGTTTGCATATTGCAGTGTTCATCGACAATATTGTCGATAAAGCATTGGTATTCAAAACAACCACAAACATATGTGTCAGTGTCTTTCTTCACTGTCTACAGGCCACAGAATGCAGCCATACAACCAACTACAAGAGTTTCCTGCACTCAGGAGCCCGATAGCAAAAGATCCATCTCTTGGAAGTGCTTAAACTTCAATAAAACCTGTCCTCGGGCAATTGTTGCAAGTCCCCAGGAGTCTTAGGGTTAATGTTTAAAAAACATTCATGAGGTTCTGTTGCACTTTTTGAGCTCCAACAATACTATTTTTACACATCGGTATTGGCCGGTAATGTGAGTAAGGTGGCCTTTGCCATGTTCTTTTTTTGTTTCTTTTCTTACCCTTCTTTTAGTTGTGGCGCCCCGATACCTGTCACCTTTTGCATTGAGGACTGCAGGGGAGCCCAAAGGGTGCTGCAACCCCAGCCCTGCACACCTTCCTGGTTGGTCTAGATTGGCAGGCAGCAATGTGCTCCTCTCCTTGCATTTAGGGTTGGAGCCAACAATACTCTTTTTGCTCCCATCTGCTGGTGGGAACCACTTTGCTCTCTTCTGCCCTTAGCACACAAGATTGGGTCCTCCCGGGACATTTTAATTTGTGATGAGCCCGGAAGATGGGGTACATAGGACCAAAGCAGGCTCAGGGAGGGGGGCTCCACGCACGCCCGGCTCCAAAGAAATTATTGAATAAATGTTGCATAGACCCCCATGGGGCTTGGCCCTCCACAGGGTAAATTTTAAATAAATGCAAAGTGCAATGCACATGTTTTTTGGGGGGGCTGAAGGCCTGGAATCTGATAATGAGCAGATCCAGAGAAATATGACAAATCGTGAAGTCCCATAAGATGTATATGTAGTATGTTGGGAACTGCAAATTCAAACTTGACATGCATTATTTAGCCCAGTTTGGTGCCTTGCTGGACGTTGTAGGCCTATGTTGAGTGAAACTGTACTTAGGGCAGATTTTGCCTATGTGTACGATACAGTGAAAACACCACAGATTTTCCAGTAAGCACTACAGATGCAGAATAATACTCTATGAATGTCCAGTCATATTATAAGGCCTACCTCAGGCATACTCCAAAGGACGTGACACACAGAACCGGAACCAGAAGCAGAAAAGCAAAGGAGGGGCCGAGCCACGCTGCTACCGGAGCCGCCGGACCCACGGAGCCGCAACCGCCGTAGCCGCAGCCCCAAGGCAAGGTTGTGGTGCAGCATGCGGGTGTTCCCGGTGTGCCCGGCTCGCACCAGCAAATAGCATATGGTCTCCCCCCCCCCCAAGCTGTGCGCCGCTTAATCACCGCCTAAGCCGTTCTATTCCCTTTCGGCTGCAATTGGCATCATTTTCCACCGCTCCTCCTTAGCCTCAGTAGCCTGTATAGATCCAGGCAGTTTAGAGGATATAGGAGACCTACGCAGAGCGAATTGCACCAAACCTGATACTGATTCAGAGAGACTGCCACGGTGGTACAGGTTGGTGTCTTTGCTTTTCTTGTTTTGACTTTGTTCTTCGGGCCCGTGTCCCTCTGCTAGCCAGGTGTTGTTTCGCCACTTTTCCTGTCCTACGGTACGGGTTCTTTGTATGCCCACTGCTCCAGAGTCATTGCCCCTGCCCTGAAATCCAGTCCCTCCCTCCTTGGTGTGCGGAAGGGAGGAGAGGTGGGGGAAGGGAGCTGCAGTCTACTGTGGTCTTCTGCAGGGGGGGTCAGGACAGCTACAAGGCAGGAGTGCCCTGAACCCATCAAAAGGTCTCCAGCTGGACATTTGGGCTACCCCCAGGCTACCAACAGTAAATACTGGTAGGGTACATTAGAGTGAGTGCCACAGACTTTGTTTTGCCCTCACCTGTGCTGCCGCGAGCTAGGGGGAGGAGCCCCACTTGGTGTGAAGAACAGCGCCAGTCTCCCGCAGCGCGGGATGCCACAGACTTTGTTTTGCCCTCACCTGTGCTGCTGCGAGCAAGGGGGAGAAGCCCCACTCGCCGTCAAGAACTGTGCCAGTCTCCCTGAGCGCCCGTCCGTGCCCGTCTGAGCCCAGAGGAGGCTGTGCTGGGCACCCCCTCTTGGTTCTACGCCATAACCAAGCAGAGAGACGAGACCTAGTCGCACTTAAGGACTTGTCCAGGATTTGTGCGGACCAGACCCCCCTCAACTGGAACAAGGTAAGCCCGTGGGGCATTAACACTGTGGTCCTTGTATAGCGAAGGAAGAAGGGGGTTAAAGAGGTTTGCAGCTCCCCCTCTCCCCAAATCTGGAATGTTAACATGTTCTGACTCTTTGATCTTTGCTTGCCTCACCAACTCTTAATTCTCCAGGGGAGGACCCAGATAAATTGCGACACATCATATCTCAGAGGCCCCTACTGTGTTGTTATGTTGCTACGCTGCTCTGCCAGTCCAAAGATACGTCCTTTAGCTAGTCAGGCCTTATGGGGAAATGCAAGGCTGCTGCAACAATTCACGCCGCCCCAGTAACTTCAACTATGGACTGCTTTCTGCAGAGAGCAGTGGGGGTCCTTGGTAAGGAAATTGAGCTGGTGGCTCGGCGGCTCGCTCGTTCCCCGGTAAATCAGCTGTGCCCTCGCTCCATTAGCCCGGCAAGCTGCCAGGCCCCCTTGTTGAGTACCCTGGAAATTGAAGAACTGGCAGAACCTCCTACACCTTCCTCTGGTCAAGACCCAGGCCAATGCAGGAATATTGAAACTCAGGAGGCGGGGGGGGGGTGTTCCAACAAGGCACATCTAGCTCCTGTATTTATGCCTGGTCGTGGGTCGCTGGTTACTAACTCAGCAGTGGCAGTGACCTGAACGGATGTCCAGGAGGGGGGATTCAGCAGGGGGTCTGGAGCCAGGGCTAAACGTAAATGCACCACGACGGGGGCCAAGGCAAAACGACTTAAGGCAGATTCTTCAACCTCAACTTATCCAGGAGTAGTATCCCCTCAAAAGACGAGCTGGCAGCTATAATGGAAGCTTGTGTGGGCTCCCTCTTGGATGGACTGGACTCTAAATTGGAACTTATTAAGCAACGTCTTGCCACAATCGAGAGGGATCTCTCTTATTGGTCCAACATAACAAGATGGCTAGTAATATAGCCAGTACCGACCAAATGGTCCCACCAGTCAGTGGTGGAAATATGGCCCAGGTTCAATCCACTTTGCAACCTGCATCGGGGGAGGTCTGTACTGTTCGTACTTCCCCGCACAGGAGCATCAATCCCCCTATTGCCACCAACCCCTGGCCCCGCTCGCTTCCAGTGCTAAAGGAAGGTTCACAGGTGGGGTCTGCAAGGATAAAGGAAAGCTGAGGCAGTAATACGACCATAAGGAGAGAGCTCGGTGGACGAGAGGCCTCCACACCAGCATTCAGGGAGCCGGGTACTCAGCAAGTGGGCTTAAACCCAATTCATTTACCCCCAGAAGCAACACCGTACGTCCTGGTCCTGGGTAACGTACCAGTGTTGAAGCCAGGCTCCACCGAAGACTTTTACCAGTTAAAAAAGAAAGTTTTGTATTGGGTAAATACCAACACAACCCTGTGATACAGAGTTGAGAGGCACATCATCATGGTCCGGAGGGTGGCCTGAATTGGAGGGTCTAAAAAGAGCAGAGATGGGGACTGTGTGATAATCAACTTTAACTGGCCTCATTTAGTAGAGAGAATCCTTCACGCGGTCAGCTCTCGCACCACCATTGGCCCAGTCACTTCCATCACGGCCCTCCCCTTGGGCTTTTTCTGCAGACCCTTGTCCCTGGCACCAACACAAAATTCATGGTACCCGAGGAGACCCGCCTGCACAGCATTTCACGAGTGGAATCAGGCCCCGTCACCTGTCCCAGTCTCTAACGCCTTCGCTCCCCTGGGGCTCCTTGATACCTGTGATTGACTGGGAGGGGCTGCGTCTACGATCCCTATGATACCTTCTTTACATTCGGACTCATGTACCAGGCGGATCAAGGCAACCCCGGGCCTTACTCTAGGGACATAAATCATCTCTCTCTCATTTCCTGGAATATAGCCGGCCTGGCAAGCAAGTTTCCAGTTTCAGAGTGGCGCAGTTTCGTTCAGACGTTCAACATTATTTGTCTGCAGGAGACCTGGGCTATTGACAACTCTTTTTTGTTGGAAGGGTATAAATCTTTCTTTGTGCCTGCAAGCTCGTCGAGAACTGGCCGAGCCAAAGGGGGACTTGTGGTCTATGTTTCGCTTAGGTTAGAAGGCGGCATTGTTGAGTTGAATACAGATAATCACTGTTTGCAGGCCTTGCTCTTTTCCCGAGGGTCCAGTAGATTATTGCTTCTGAATTTCTATAACGCTGTCTCATCACTGCCTGAGTTATGCAACATAGTGCGTCTGGGTATATTCCTGAATAGCTTTAATGCCTCTACATGTCATACCCCTAATATTGTTCTAGTTGGTGACTTTAATGTTCATCTCTGTGGGGACCCAAGAACGCAGGGTTTAGGGGGTTCTTCCTGTCCTCGCAATTTTGGCATGCATTTTGAACATCATGGGCAGGGGGACAACTTAAATACCCTAGTATGTGACTTTGACCTCCAATCGGCGATGGGCAAACTGGACCCTGCCCAGTGTGACTTCACTCCAACTTTTAAAGGGCATAGCAGTGACTCTTTTATTGATTTTATTCTTGTCTACACCCCTCTTTTTTTACTTAATATCAGACTTTTCTATTAAAGCAAGTATTCATAGTGACCACATCCCCCTTTGTCTTAAAGCCAGATGGCTTGCACTGGGTCTGAAGAAGGGGAGTGGGGGAGGAGGTGCCCTACTGCCCACAGACGGGGGTAGGAGGCTTAAATGGGCGCCGATTATCCCTGGTCTTTTGCATGAGACCTTCGTAGCCAAATGCCAGGAAGAGATCCAGGTTTGTCTGGCCGTACAGCGGCAGCCGGATGAGACAGTTGTCAAAGCTTTTGAATCCATTTCTCGTTCCATCGCTGACCTAATGATGATCCCCTCCTCCAAAAGCCAACAAGATAGGGCTCAAAGATGGTTCGACACAGCATGCACACGTGTGACCAGGCAGCTAAAGGAAGCACTGCATGGTGTCCCCAGAGATAGAGGTCTAGTCAGAACCCGTAGACAACAGTATAAAGTAGCCCTTAAAAACACAAAGAAGCTTTGAAGGAGGATGCCTGGGGGAAGCTTATGGAATCCAGCACAATCAGGAGTAGCACTAAGTTTTGGGGTATCATCAATAGCCCAATCTTGGGAGTAGAGACAGCTAGTGCTCTTGATGTGCACATTACGGAGGATGACTGGGTCAGCCACTTTGAGGGAATGTTCGGGGGCACCCCGGACCAGAGCTTACCCGGCAGGGGTGATAATGAAAAGTCCGCACTGACAGTTTCGGAGGGAGAAGTGAGGCTGGAAATAGCTGGTATGACGCGTAACAAGGCCCCTGGACTGGATGGAATTCCGCCCGACCTCTACATGTCCAATACGGAGTTCTGGGCACCGGTGCTTACCTCTGCCATCAATGCGGCTGTTAGGTCTGGCTCCCCGATCTCCTGGGCCACCTCCACCATTGTCCCCATTTTTAAAAATGGGAACATAGAGAGTACACATTGCTACAGGCCCATCTCCCTGTTGGACTCAGAGGTCAAAGTGGTCAGACGAATCTTGCAAGATAGGTTATCCAACTGGGCTATAGAGAACAACATCTTGTCAGATGCCCAATATGGGTTCCGCTCTGGCCGCTCAACAATTGAGCAATGCCTGAACCTTTTCCTGATAACGAACAAGTATACAGTTGCTCGCCCCGGCACCATCTTTCTGGCCTTCATGGATCTCTCTTCCACATTTGACTGCGTGAATAGATGCAGGTTGTGGCAGACCCTGCTTTCCCTGGGGGTGGACAGGGATATAGTCCTTTTTTTTACAAGACCTCCACCAAGACACAAGGGCGGCCGTGTGATACTTGGGTGACATGAAGGTCTCACGCTTGTTCCCTATCAGGAGAGGGGTACGACAGGGTTGCATCTTGGCTCCCTTTTTATTTAATGTATATATTAACAACCTGGAGAGGACTCTCATGGAGTCCAAGGCGGACTTTCCACAGGTAGGACGGTGTGGCCTTCCAGTTTTGCTGTATGCAGACAACGCCGTATTGATTGCTAGGACTGAACAGGGGTTACAAACGCTCCTAAACTCTTTCGTCCATTTCATGGGGGAGCAGGACCTCAAGGTCAACAATTTTAAGTCCTTTATCATGCAAATAGGGGTCCGCCCTAGTAGGCCGTACACCTTTAAGGTAGGGCCCACCCCCATCCCAAGGTCGAGTGTCTTTTCATACCTCGGCGTTTTGATAGATGATAAAATGAAATGGGGGCCTCAACTTACCCGTAAGAAAAATGATCTAACCAGAGAGTCTGCAGCCATATTCAACTTTGCTTCTAGATTGGGAAAAAGACCAGTGGGAGCCTTACTAAAGCTTTACAGTGCTAAGTGTCTTTCCAGGCACTATATGGCAGTGAAATTTGGGGTACACTAACACTGATGACTTTCAAATCACGGAAAATAAGTTCCTAAGACAGCTTTTATCCGTTCCTCAGGGTACCCACTCTTTCACTGTACATGAGGAGCTTGGTATGACATATATAACTGACCTGATAGCGCATCGGCCTGTATCTCTTTGGCTAAAAATCTGGGCTGGTAAGGGGACAACGTTAAATAAAATCATTTTAAAAGACTGCTTGGCACTCGAATATGCCTCATGTGTACCGTGGCTCAAGTACATCGAAGAGAGCTTAACGAGCATGGGAAGAGGTGATCTCTTAACAACCCGAACCGGACAACCAGGAGAGACTTGAACCTTATAAAGGTGGCCTTTTATGTGCAGCGGGCCATGGCAAGGGAAGAAAAGGAGCTCATGAAGCCCAGTGTACATCGCTTTGTCATGATAAAAACCACCCAGAAGGCAGAGCCGTACCTATTGGGATTCATAAACTCATACGACAGATTTCTGCTGACGAGGTGTCGGTTTGCCCTTTTCCACCTCCTCCTTGCCCACCCCAGGGGTCATAGTAAGGGCCAAAGTTTGCTGTCCTGTGGCTGCGATGGTCAATCTCCACAGGACATGATTCATTTTATGATGTTTTGCAGTTTTTATGACACTCCTAGAAAGTCCTTCTTAATTCCGATTTTGAAAAAGGCTAATTTTAGGCAAGTGCGCCCAGCTTTTATTTTTTTACAAATGCTGACAGGTAGCACTGCTTTTTATGTACTCAACTTTTTAAAATCTGCCATCAGGCTCAGGTCTAGTTGTGATTAACCAGTTTGCTCCCTCTAACCCTTCCATGGTATCATGTATTTTATATGGTCTTGCTCTTCTGTATGTCATCTCCTCAGAGGTGTGTTTTACTGTATTGATCTTGACTGAATTGTTTTATTGGTACAGTATGAGTGACATTGGCGCTATTGAATCTTTGCATTTCCACTGTTACAAATTATTTTTAAATGCTGGCTGATCCCTGTGAGGATTGTTTTTTCTTCAGATATTATTTTTATATTATTATATTTTAACATGTGCTTTCATGGTTTTAATATCTGAAACCGAATAAAGATTATTAAAAAGAAAAATGTAGTATGTTGGGAACTGCAAATTCAAACTTGACATGCATTATTCAGCCGAGGTTGGTGCCTTGCTGGACGCTGTAGGCCTATGTTGAGCGGAACCGTACTTTAGGGCAGATTTTGCCTATGTGTATGATACAGTGAAAACACCACAGATTTTTCAGTAAGCACTACAGTTGCTGAATAATACACTATGAATGTCCAGTCATATTATAAGGCCTACCTAAGGTCAGCACCAGTGCTTGCAGAGTTCCTTCTGCTTCTGGCTACCTGTGTGCAATTACTGGGCTGTTCACGACAGTAGTCTCAAACATGCAGCCCACACATTTGTGAACACGTGTTCATGCATGACCAACCCAGTGCCTCTTACCCTAGCTGCTCAGCAGTGGCCTTATCTTAAAAGACAGACACTGGCAGTAAACACACTCAGTCCAATCACTGTGAATTTTCCGTGAGTGAGACTCAGGTAGTGAGATTCACTCACAGTAAAAAGTGAAAAAAACAGGTGGTTATTTCAGAAAAATCCTGGTGAACTAAAAACTAAAACTACAGCGCAGCTTGTGACACTCCAGCTACTTCTGTGCTTATTTTCTGGAAGGACCCAGATGCCATAAGAGCCAATGCAGCAAGGTATTTATTTCAGCTGGTATTGCATGCAACCTGCCTGTAGTCGGCTAAAGGGAGAGTGCACTTATTCAAGGAACTTCAATATTACGTCCCTACTAAGCCTATAACTTTGATCTCTTCCTGAGGTTTGCTAAACAGCGTCACACTCAAGTTTTAGATTTTTTTCCCCTGAGCTATCTTCTTCCTGCTTCATTCCTAGTGAATTGCATCATTCACAGTCTCTGTCAGCATACTGCAACCAATGTCCATAGTAAACCTTTCTGGGAATCAAAAGGGGGAGGGGGCCGGGTGCTTTTTATATTGTTTGCCAAAATGTGGGCACTAGCTTTCATTTTGCATGATTATATCGTGCTGTTGGTTCTTGTGATTGTAAGGGGCCTATGGGTCAGGGGCATAGCTTGGTCAGTTAGATTCCAACAGTCAGGCTGGCGTATAATGTTTAAATACATTATACGACAAGCAGGGTGCATGAGAGGAGCCTAAGGGACAGTGGAAAGGGAGAGGAATGCGGATTGGTAGGAGCACTAAATGAGAAACAATATTTTGGGAATTAACCAATATTTTTGAGGGCTTTCTAAATAGAGAGGGAGAAAGTGTGTGTGCGTTTAGTCTGTGTGTATGTAAACATTCCTGGTGAAATCCGACAGACATCTCACCATACCCGACTGAAAGCACCTGGACCCAACTTTTTGGTGGAAAACCCATTTATTAGGGTGGTGGAGGGTGTAACACCCTGTACACCCCCCCCCCCCTCCCTCTGAAGCTACGCCCCTGCTAATGGTACCTCCACTGTTCCATCACCGCACATCCTCATTGGCTGATATTTTGTGTGACACAATGCTGTGCATTTAGACGTTGTGCACTTGTCAACTTTCAGGGCAGAAATCCTTTGCATGCAAAAGTTGATTGATGCTTCTACTTGCGCCCTAGCTGTGAAGGGTTGTCAGATCCGGGCCCTTATTTGCACTCACGCAGCCTTAACTGTATTGGTTTTGAAACTCACTGTGAGGTAGGAGCTCGTGTCATAAGAGGGCTCACAGACTACATAAAGAAGGCCTGTGACTGGCAGAGATGGACGGGCATAGGTAGATAATATACACATTTCCGGCATGCTGGCAGTGGTGCGTCTGAAAGGCTGGTAGGACAGGGGCTGTGTCACCACAGGCAGATACCGCACTAGGGCAGTGTATGCAATAATTGGTCCATTAAAAGTGATGTGCCACAAAGAAAAGTAAAGGTGGCGTAAAAATAGAGGAAGAGAAAAAAATGAGAGTTAGTCTGTTTCCACAGCATTTATGACACAAAGGATGATTTAGGGGATTGAAACTGCTTGTAATTGACAAAAAGTATTTCATGCCTCAGTAGTTGCAAAAGTGTCACTGCAAAGACTGCTTTTAAGGGGATGAGGGACAAGACGGAGGAACAATGAAAGGGCATTTATTCAACAGCAGAAAGGATTTGATCAACATGCTCTCTCAGGGCTTCGATATGAAACACAAACTGCACAGAAATTGGGGTACAGCAGTAATGCTAGGGTGATAGAGCAAAGCAACTGTGTGTCCATTTGTGGGCAACTACCCGGTGAAATGCGATCAGATACCTCCTATGTCTCTGCTACATGTACATACATTTCTTCTAGGGTGTATCATTTACATGTAACATCACCACTCCTTACAGAACAGCTTGTATGTGTGTATGTGGTACGTCTATAGCGCGAACCTAGCCGAAATGCAGGAGAGCTCTATACAGGGTCACAGACAAGCATTAAGACAATAAGGGCCTGATCTAGATCTTGGCAGGACTCGTCCCACTGTCGTTTTTTGACAGTCTTCCCGCCCGCCGCCTTGGTGGTCCGCCCGCCTGATTTAGATGTTGGCTGGGCATTGGAAGGAAGACATCCGCGGTCCCACCAACTCCGCCATGATCTGTCTCCTGCGTTGACAGCTTGAGAGGCTGTATAGACTATTGGAGTGAGGCCAGCTGACATTCCCGCTGTCCAGATTATGAAGTGCCTTTCCGTCGCGGCAACTGTAGCGGGAAACCTCCAAGCTCGGGTTAACGGAAACTAAGAAAAACAGGTGCAGTCTGATGGTGTCCTGGCTGCAGTTGTGTCAAGAACCACCAGAGATGGTGAGCTTGTTTGCAATGCAAATGAGGGTGTTGGTGGTAATGGCTTGGTAAATGATGCAGCTGGTTTTGAAGATGGTGCGGGCTGCCAAGGTTAGCAAATGAAGTCCATCAGGATGAAGGTGATGCAATCATATTTCTTCAAAAAGAACAGAGGATGGACGGAATGCTGAACAATGCAAACATTCACCCCCCAGTCACAGATTTGGGTTTAATCCATCGCTTTTTTGCTCGCCACGCCACCCCCAGTTGGGATCCAGCCATATGCAAATCAGCCATGACCCTGTTCCTCATGGGAACAGTCAAGCCTGAACTGCCAAACCAGGTCCCCCATCGAGTGGAAACTAGCATCTTGGGACCCGTTTTGGGGTTTCACTCCTCATCATCCAGGCTAACTTGAATTCAGTGGCACAGTGAGCACAGGCTGTGCCACTGGATTCGGGCCGAGTCGGCGATGTGGCAAGCGCAAGGTAAGTGTTTTTTTATTTTACTTTCACTATCCCATCATCTGTCTACTTCACCCACACCCGCCCCACCGCGATTTCCTGTCCTGGCCATGCCTGCCTCATACTCATCCCAAATCTGCTCCTGCTGCTATGATCTCCAAATAAACACTTTCTAGACCCCTCCCTCTTCTATTCCTCCACTATCCTTTTCAATCCAACTAACAGACTCACATGTCCATCGCTCAAATTAATTTCATATTTCCCTATGCTAATTCACCACTAATCCTGTCTGGGTTCCAGAGCAGCATGCTACTCCTCGAAAAACACTTCGATGCCTCATCAGGGGTACCAAGCGCTATATAAATGCAAACCTCTCCCTCTTCTATCCCTCCACTATCCTTTTTAACCCAAATAACAGACTCACATGTCCACCGCTCAAATTTATTTCATATTTCCCAATGCTAATTCACCACTAATCCTGTCTGGGTTCCAGAGCAGCGTGCTTCTCCTCGAAAAACACTTCGATGCCTCATCAGGGGTACCAAGCGCTATATAAATGCAAACCTCTCCCTCTTCTATCCCTCCACTATCCTTTTTAACCCAAATAACAGACTCACATGTCCACCGCTCAAATTTATTACATATTTCCCTATACTAATTCACCTCTAATCCTTTTTGGGTTCCGGAGCAGCGTGCTACTCACCACAAAGCGCTTCGACGTCAGGGGTAGTAAGCACTATATAAATGCAATTACAATTACAATGTATGTTAAAGCCAAAAAGTAAAATTTACAGAATTTTCCAAGGGCAACACAAGGCAGGAAAGTACACTCTCCTGAGCTTTACCAGCTATTCCATCACAACATCAGGTCTTAATCAGTGGTGAGTGATAAGAATACTACATAGAGACACTTCTAGCTGAATCACACTCCAGAATATAGAAGATAGCCCAATATTTACTTGATAAAGGTCTATTGACTTGAAAGGCTTTGTACAATCCAGACAGAAGCAAAGATTTACTGGCTTATTTGAAAGTAGGAATGAATTCTGAGAATGACATTGTCCTGTGAAACATGTAAGAGCCCTTGTCTGAGGAAACTCAGTAATTGAACTTGGTGATGTAACAGTGATAGGTAAAGTGGTCCTACCTGTGTCTACTTTAATGTCACAGGATGCCATGGGTTCAAATAACCTATGAGCTAACACAGACATACAACAGATAAATCTCGCCAGGATGGGTTTTCCCAAGAAGGGGATAGATCAAGAGGAGCCCATCAAAATGTAATTATTTAATGGCTTGTTTCTTGGTCCTATAGGCATCATTGTCACCAAACCAAATGTATAGCTGCCTCACATGGCCAAAAGAGAAATAAATGTCACTTTATGTTTCATGCTACATGAGTTAATCTTCTAGTGAGCCCAGTGACAAAAACAAAGTCATTTGCACTGATGTCTTTCATTGCCACATAAAGAATTTAAATATTATTATGCAGTAGATGGAAATGACAATACCTTGGCCCCCAAGAGCAGATGTCAAACTCAGTGAATACAGACAAGGAATCACCTCATCTACTGAGAGAAGAGATCCCTTCCTTGAAGTAGAAGTAATAGGATTAGGAGGTTCAAGAACCAAATTACATTGGACTGAAACAGAGTCATCAGAATCATTTGGCGTGCCCGTCTCATCTGTGTTTTATGAGTCAATTTAAGAGTGAGGTTCACACTGGGGATGCGTATATGAGCTTCTTCAGCAGTTGATCGTGATCACACACCCATACAGTCATACACACACCTATAAGGCCTAGGTTTTGATGCCTGCTAGGTGGGCAGATATTCTTGTCCTGGGGCCACATGCAAAACTCTACTGTGTGAATGATTACTTCGCAGTGGCAGAGGAGCTATTTGTTTTCTGTGGATTGTTGAAGAAAATCATTGCAATGCTATTGATGTTGTAGGCCAAATGTCTCTTACGGTGCTCCAATGCTACAAAAATCTTCAGCCAGAGAGATTTCCCTGAACTCTTGCTCTGGTGGAATCAGTCTGATGTGGACCAAAAGGAATATATACAACCCTGACCCGCAGTTACTTCTCTCTGTACCAAGAAGAATCTAACATCAGAGAGAAGAATGGGATAGTAAGTCAGAGGTTGTCTAAGGACAACTGGCACTCTACAACCAGGAACCTGCCCCTATGGAAGCCTTCGAAGAGTAACTCACAGGTCCTGTGCTGTTTCCAGTACGTATATATTTGTCACACTATTGAGTAGAGTGTAATTGTCTATGGTGAAGTGTAACTTAACTATTTTAACTTCACACCTACCTACCTTGACAATATAGTGCAAGTACCGGCTGGTATTAAAATATTGTGACCTCAGTATTTGACTGTAGCAAAACCAAAGGTCAATGGGGGGAATCAGAAGACAATCATATCTGGGCCACTCGGAAATCGCCATGTTGTTGTTGTGAGACGTTAGGAGGAACAGGGAGGTAATATGTTTTGCAACTCGTCAAGCAATGTCCTCCAGAACAAGCAAGATCATCCTCACTGCACTGTCCCCGCAGGACTACACAAGATTAGAGTTAGCACGTTCCCCATCACTGACAGAAGCACACGCTCCACTTTGGATAATGGACATCTATGGGCCAATCTTCCTTTACTCAGCCTGATACTGCACCGCTGATCAAAGAAGTGTACTGGGCTTTTAAGCTTAAAAAATAGTGAGCATTGCTTCACCTGCTCACTACTAACAAATTACCTAGCCCATAATGAGGAAATTACAGTCAGTAAAAGATTATAGAACAAAATGGGACTAAGACTTATATGATGATTGTTGATGTGATTGTGATTTTGTGAGCAGGGACACTAGAATGTATTTTTTGCTGTGTTGCACTATTTTATTAGGAGTATGTAGGAGGCTGGCTTAGTATATGGTGCTTACTTATTCAAGTGAAGCACCTTGCACTAATCCAGGTAACCCTTATGGTGATTTTAGTGGTCCTAGACAACCTTAGAAAGCTCTTTAAGTGGTAGCTGTGTAGAGCAGCCTTCAGGCTGATCAAGAAGGTGTGTTAAGCAGCTTGTTTTACCAGATCTAATTATGTAGTGTAGGTTAAACAAAAAAGAACCACGCTGTGTATTTATAAAAATAATTCTATTTATTACACAACACTCACTAACACATTGGTATATCTCCTACCCGGAGATATAAACACCAATACACAACAGCACTTCAATTGTAAACAGGTAAGTAAGGTAAGTAAGCACAATACACAGTGGTCTCCAGGGGGAGACCAAACCATATACTAAAAAATGGAATACGAACTGCGACCAAAGTTGGGACTTCGACCAGGAGACTCAGAAGAGCTAGGGACCCAAGGAACCACCCAAGGGAAGTACCCAGGAACCCCACGGAGGCTGCATGCAGAGTGGAAACACAGCCGCGTACTGAATGGAAGTCAACGGGAAAGTCGCGGTTGCAGTTTTGAAGAAGGACCCTTCCCAGAGGACCCTGAATAAACCCTATGGAAGACAGAAGGTTGGAGAATCACCCCATCCGTGGACACCACAGGAATCTGGATACCTACACCAGGGAAGCCGGGTGCATAGGTGCGAAGTGATGTCTGAAACCGCCGTAGACCACAACAGAGGACTTCAATAAAGATGCTGCTGGCAAAGACTGAGCAAGAGTCCGGTGAATTCCAAGGGTGGATTCTTGAAGAGGAGAACCTGTAAGCAGAGGGGACAGTGTCTATGCCACTCGGAGGTGACCAGGAGGCATAGAGGAGCAATGCCCACCGATGACGGTTGGTTCAAGGGAGTTTGCGGTGACCTTGCTGCTGCAGCTGTGAGGACCAGGTGATGCTGTGGAAGACCAGGAGCCGTGCATGAGCTGTCCCACATTAGAAGTCAAGAACCAGGGAGTCAGTTTCCGGCAGGAGCACCAACAAGCCTTGGCAGCTGCAACAGGCGTGAAAAGTGAAGCAGGTGCAAGGTTGGGACCATCAAGGTCCAAGGGACTCACCACAAGCAGGAGAGTCGGAGCAGGGCCCAAGCAAGCAGGGGAGCCTACTGAAGCAGAAGAAGACCCTCGAGAGGACACACAGGCCGAAGGCACAGGAGTCGCAAGAGGACCTAGAGCAGCTCACCAAAGATGAAGGCCCACAGTGCCGAGGATGTGGTAAGGATGCTGATTTTGGCCGGAAGAGATGCTGGCGCTTCTTGTAGACCAACGATCTCTGGAGTGCAGAGCCAACAAGCCTTGGCAACGGCAGGTTGACGCGGTGCACAGGGGTTTGGTCCCAGCAGTTCTGACGAGGGATACTGACCTCAAAATTGCAGAGAGGACAGGTCAGGCCTCGAGAGAGTTGCAGAACCACCACCTGTGTTGCTGAGCCTTTAGAAGTCCGTGGGACATCAGGAGCAGAAGACCGGTCAGCTTGTTGGGGTGCCTGCAGATGCAGGGAAGTGACTCCTTCACTCCAAGGGCGATTACTTTGGGTGTCCTTGATGCCCACACATCTGGTGAAGATCCTGGAAGAAGCACAGACGACGAAGAAGACTTGCAGAACAGCAAGACCAGGAGCAGCAGGAGTCTTCTTTGATGCAGTCTCAGTTCCAGGCGAAGTCCAGGTGTCCAGACGGTCGAGGAGTGACGAGGTTTCTGGCTTGAGTCTTGTCCCACGATGAATCTGAGGACACACCCACAGGTAAACCCTTTTATACCCTAAGAAAGAGGTTAGGATGACTCACAGGTCCCTCCCAGAGGAGGGGCTGGACAGAGGGGATGACCAGGCTATGCTGAGGAAGACTAGGAGATGTGCACAAGCTGTTCCACGTCGGAAGTTGAGAAGCAGGGGGTCGGTGTCTAGCAGGAGTACCAACAAGCCTTGGCAGCTGCAACAGGCGTGGAAAGCAAAGATGGAGCAAAGTTGGGAGCAGCAAGGTCCAAGGGACTCACCAATAGCGGAAGAGTCGGAGCAGGCCCCAAGCAAGCAGAGAAGCCCACTGAAGCAGGAGAAGACCCTTGAGAGGACCCACAGGCCAAAGGCATGGGAGGTGCAAGAGAACCTCAAGCAGCTCACCAAAGGTGAAGGCCCACGGTGCAGAGGATGCGGTGAGGATGCTGATCTTTACAGGAAGTGATGCTGGAGGCTAGAGCTTCTTGTATCCCGAAGACCTCTGGAGAGCAGAGCCAACAAGCCTTGGCAATGGCAAATTGACCCTGTGCACTGGGGTTTATTTCCAGCAGTTCTGGCGAGGGATACTGGCCTCAACATTGCAGAGAGGACAGGTCAGGCCTCGAGGGAGTTGCAGGACCACCACCTGTGTTGCTGAGCCTTTTGAAGTCCGTGGGATGTCATGAGCAGCATACCAGTCAGCTTCGTTGCGGTGCCTGAAGATGCAGGGGAGTGATTCCCAAAGGAGATTACTTTGGGTGTCCTTGATGGCCACAGGTCTGGTGAAGATCATGGAAGAAACTCAGACACAGATGATGAAGAAGATTTGCAGAACAGCAAGACCAGGAGAAGCAGGAGTCTTCCTTGATGCAGTCTCAGTGCCAGGCGAAGTCCAGGTGTCCCGACCGTCGAAGAGTGACGTGGTTTCAGGCTTAAGTCTTGTCCCACAATAAATCTGAGGACACACCTACAGGTAAACCCTTTTATACCCTAAGAAAGGGGTTAGGACGACTCAGGGGTCTCACCAGGGGAGGGGCTGTATAGAGGAGAGGATACTCCCATGTCCTTTGTCCAGTTTCACGCCAGAGGGCTCCCAGAACTGGTTCCAACTGGAGTATGCAAGAAGGGCACCAAATATGCCCTTCAAAGCAGTCTACTGGTGCTGGCAAGCGTCCCCACTCCAGCCCAATACATTAAGCCCTATCTGGGAGGTGGTCACACCTTCCTGTGACAGGAACCCTATTTTTCTACCTTCTCCTGCTCGAGCTCAGCTCAGAAGCAGGAGGGCAGAATTGTGTCTGGGGTCGGCAGCAGCACTAGCGTGCCGGGAGTATTGGGGGCTTCCCGGAGGAGCCCCCCAGTGGATGGAATGACACCAAACATGCCCAGGTTCGGCACAGCCACTATATAGTTAGACATTGCGTGATGATGGATGGCCACTATATGTGTCAAAACGGCTGACAACACTTACAAAGCCTGGAGAATCGACTCCAGGGTTTGTAGGGGTGCCCTGCTCAAGCAGGGTCACCTACACACTTACAACCCAGCACCCTACCTTCAGGATTGAAAGGCCTACCTTAGGGGTGACTTATAAGTTTCAAGTGTAGTGACCTCAGATATAAGAAAACATATATTTGTCATAAGTGGTGCTAGCACCAGTTTACACAGTTTGAGTGGTCTCTCATGGATGGCATAATACATGCTGGAGCCCTCCCTCGGGAGACCCTTACTTATGCCCTGGGTACCTTAGTACCATGTACTAGGGACCTATAAGGTTACACCAGTAGTCAATTGTGGTGATACAAAAGTACTTACCAAGTCAAATTTAGGGAGGAAGCACATTGACTGGGGTCCTGATCAGCTAGTCAAAAACACACTGACACCTGGCAAAAAGTGGGGGTAACCATGCTAGAAGGTTCCTACAGAGTACAGAAAAGTGTCTACTTCCATTAGATAGAGCGTGCCAGGTAACAAAAAGCTTGCTTACACAACTAGTCAGCAGAGATCTAGTTAATTCCAAGATGCATCCAAATGATTACTCTAATCAATACACACAGCATAAAAACTACAGCACTACTAGACACCCAAAATCCTAATTTTATATTTCTCAAGGTTGCACACAACTGCCAAAATAATTATGCATCCCAACAATGCATGTATCAAAAAACACATATTTAAAAAGAAGGCCAAACAATCTCTGACTGTCTGGGGCTGAGAAAAACAGATCTCATAAATGAAAAGCTTCAGGCGTAGAAACAATACTTAATTTGTTCCGGTGGTTGCAGGTGGGGCCCAGCCGCACTCGTTTTTGGGAACTGGGACCTATTTTTCATCGCCAGACTTTTAACCAGAACAAGCCAGAGAAAAACAGAAAAGGGGGAAAGAAGGGGGAAGAAAAATACAAAAAACAATGAAAAAGGAATACAGCAGATGAAAAAGAACCTGCAAGAGTGAGATAAAGAAACAGGAAGTGTAGAGTGGTGGATGAAAAAGGAATGAGGTGGAATCAAGACTAGGCAGCCTTGGTATTCGGCAACCCTGGCATTCAACAGCGCTGGCAGCGGGCATCCAAAAAACTTTGGGACCGCCACTTATCATTTTGCAAATGAATCTTGGGAACTTTGAGAAGACAGACTGCACATGGACATCTGGATCTGGAAGGAACAGGTTGAGTTAATAGATTCTTGATAAAAGTAGGACCAATACAATGAGGCGCCTTGAAGCAAATGCACAGTCTTTTGAAACGGTACACATGTTTCCACTGGTAGCCAGTGACGAGGTTGAAGCTGATTGGAAATGTGCGCATGTTGTGGTAAGTCAAGCAGAAATCGGGTAGTATAATTCTGAAAAACATAAAGATGATGACTTTGCTAGGTCAGCGGACCAAGGTGCAATGCATTTGCAAGAAGAATAGTATGATGTGAAGATTTAGGATTATAAAACAGACTCTTTAATTGTCTGAAACAAGAAGGAGCAACTTTCTCAAATTGTGGGGTCAATGAGAGAGGACCATCCATGATAACTCCCAAGTTACGAATAGCTTGAACAGGGGTAGGACACTGTCCAGGCTCAAGAGGCGTCCAATTGGTGGACCATCAAAAGAGTAGTCTCCCACTGAGCAGAACCTCAGTTTTGTCTGAAATTAATTACAATCAGTTAGTGGACTTCTAACCAGCGCCTGCTTTGATCCCATCAACAAAAAGAGAGCCAGCAACATCTCCAGTCCTGTCCAGTCTCAAAATTATTTGTACTTCTTAAGCGTAGCACGTACAGGAGAGGTAATGAATTTTAATTAAGAAATGAACTATGGGAGGGAGGCTTGGAGCCGACCGAGATGGCGGTTCCCTGCCAGATGGCGCTCCCATCGCGCCCCTGCTCTAGCTCGCCTGGTGGGTATCCTGTGTGGCCGCATCTCTGGCCTGGTGCCCTGAGACCCCTACCTGCCGGGGGGGGCCAGATCTGAGGGTGTGGAGCCACCCGAGGACGTGTTTGCACTTACAGTCAGCAGCAGACCCACACCTGGACTTGAGGGGTGATGGGAGCCACAAAGTTATCGCAGGCCTGGACACGGGGCTGGGGAGGCCAGCGTTCCCTAGGCTAGGGCCTGACGCCTCTGGGCTTTAATGGCCGGGGGAATCCGGGGTAGGAGGTCCTACCCACGCCACCTTCAGTGCTTGCGGCAGGTGATCATTGCTGGCTCATCCCTGGAGCCGGGGAGGCCGGCATTTTCCACGCTGGTGCTCAGGAGCATCAATGGTGACAGCCACAGCCCTCACCTCCTACATAGCGGCCTGTGACGCATCGATGGGCGTGACAGTGTGGACGCTGCCACTTCACACCTCAGCAGCCAAGGGGCCCTGGGACCGGCACGTCCCCCTCTCCTTGCAGCCACACCTCTCTGGCCAGTCCTGGACGATTCATGCCATCCAGGCGCACGTCTCTCTGGACTGGAGGGGTCCCGTTAGGCTCATCTGCCCATGGAGGGATCTTGTGTGGTTGGACAGTTTTGCTGCGGGAGTCCGGGAGTCGCTCTTACTGCGCAGCGCCACCTAGACTGCAGAGGTGAGGGCCCACAGTGGTCATGGACAGTTTGCCTCCCCTGCTCTGTTCCTTTGAAGTGTAGATCACACCTTGCTTACGTTCACTGGGTGCCCCCCGCACCCCCATTGGCGCACCTCTCCTGCTGTTTGGGTGTGTGTGTGTCCCTGAGACTTGGCACATCTGCAGCTCGGGCTGCATTGCTTATGCTGTGGCCCCCCAGCTATCATTTTATCTTCGACCCGGCCTCTGGGCTGCACAGTTCGCCCCCGTTGTTGAGGTGCAGTGATCCGGGGTGATCTTGCTCCCCTGTATATTGCTATCTGGGCTTTGCACTTCCGTAGTCTGTCCCACCACGGCTGTCTACCTGGTCTGGCTTTCCAACTCTCTGCCTTTCTCCCGTGGGGTAGCTTTTCCGTAATTTCCTTCACTACAGCTGGCTGCCTCTGGGGAGGCCGACCGCTTCCTCTCAGGGTTTGGCCCATCTTCCATGTCACCTCTTTCCTATTTCCTATATGGTGTAGCAGGCAGGGGTGCTTGGTGTGTGCTGCCGGAGCAGTCCAGAGCCCAGCTCTAAAGCAGTGTTTACTGCTGGGCTCTGGCCCTGTTTTGTTTTGATTGTTTCCTCCCTGGTTGTATCCCTTCCCTGCCCCTGTTTCCTTCCCGCACTGTCTGGCTCCTGGAGTCGCCTGCCCAAGGGCCCCTCTTGGCTCGAGTCTGGGGGTCTCCTTTTCTGTCCCAGCGCTGCGCTCTCTCCTAGTGCTCCAGAGTATTTTCCTAACCTCGAGGGATCGTCTGCCCCCTCTTTTCCTTGTGCTATGTCATCCTCACCCCTTACCCTGAGCTCTAGGAATGTCAACAGCCTGTTCCACTACGTCAAGCACAAGAACATTTTGCACTATCTTCATACCAAGCATGTGGACATAGCACTCCTGCTGGAGACCCATCTGTCCCCTGCTGAGAGTGGGTGGGCACAGTCATTAGTAGTAGTAGGTCGGTGGCTGATCCCAGTGCAGCTTCCCCGTTGTGCAATTGCTAAAAGAAGTGTGGCATGACCATCCTTATACGTAAATACTTTCCTTGCTCAGTGCTTAGGACCTGGTAAGACATAGGGGGTCATTGGGTATTGGCAAAGTTGCAGATTTTAAAAAGGCATGTGGTGGTTGGGGCAGCTTATGCTCCCACTGCAGGTAAATCTGATTTCTTTGCCCAGCTTTCCCGCCTCCTGTCCTCCCCAGCAGAACGCCGGTGCTGTTAGGTGGTGACTGGATCTTGGCGCCGGACCCTGTCATGGATCGGACTGGCGGGGTAATATGCACAATAGATGGGACAGGAGGCTCTTTGGGTACTTGGTGTCCAACTATGCTTTAGTTGATATGTGGCATTTACTGCATCCTGGGGACCGGTAGTATACGTTCCTTTGCTACCCACATGGGACTCAGTCCTGAATCGATGACTTTTTGATGCATGGTCGGCTTTTGCCCTGTGTTACCTCCTGCGCCATTCTGGAGGCAGGACTGTCCAACCACAGTACGGTGTTGCTTGAGCTGGATGTGGGCTGCGATGCATCCCTCCCGGTCGCTGGTGCATGCATGCCTTTGCCTACTGGCAGCCGGAGGGGAAGGCTATACTACACGATCATATCCAGTCCTACTTCTCAGGCAATAAGGGCACGTTGTCACTGGTAGGATGCTGTGGGCAGCCAGCAAAGTGAGTCTTTGGGGCAATATGATTGCAGATACGGAAGTTGCCAAATGCACGGAGTGTGCAGCCATGGATCTTCTGGAACAAGAAGTGCGCGCTCTCATGACTCAATACATGGCCTTCCCTACCCCGTATCTCCTCCTATGGCTGGAACTTGCTCAAATCCAGCTTACTCCGTAATTCACGAAGGCTGTTGGGAAGGACTTAGTCAAGCTGTGGTGGTGCAGTTATGACCATGGTGAGCAGGCTGGCTGTCTTTTAGCCACCCAGCTAAATCAAAGGGAATCTCAGCTTACTATCCTGGCAGTCCATGATTCTGCAGGTGCCCTCCTCATCTACCCTAATGGCATCTCCACCTGGTTTTCTTCCTATTATGCCTCCCTTTATTCTGCAGACCAAGCGGCTATCCCGGAACAGGTGGAGGCTTTCCTGGCCCCCCGCATTTGCCGGTGCTGTCTGCTGCAGGCTGGGAGGCCTTGTTGAGGGCCATCACTGAGAAAGAGGTGGCTAACGCCATAGCGGTGCTCCCTATGAATAGCAGCCCTCCCTATGTGCAAATATCCCAGGGAGGACGGGTTTTCCAGGCAAATTCCATAAAGCAGGGGAGGACCTTTTGGTCTCCAACCTGATTAGGGCATTCCTGAAGGCTGAGGAGGCAGGCATGTTGGGTGCTAACTCCAAAAATGGCCACTATTACCCTTCCCCCTAAGGCAGGTAAGGACCCCCTGGACCATGCGCCTGGTATCACTGCTCAACATCGATACGAAGGTGTTGGCCAAGGTCCTGGCTACTCGTCTGGGTAAGGTCGTACCACTCCTGATTCATGAGTCCCAGGTGGCTTTTGTCCTGGGGCACAGCTCCGAGACCATCTCTGCCTTTTGTCCTGTTATCGTGGCAAACTAAGGATGATCCTTCAGAATTTCTGGAGCTTTCCTTGGATGCAGAGAAGGCGTTTGATCATGTTGACTGGTGCTTTTTTTCCACATAACGTCACATATGAGTTTCGATGAGGACTTTATCTGGAAGGTGCATCTTCTCTATGATGCCCCAGAGACCATGGTGTTATGCTGCAGGCTGCTGTCCAATCCCTTTCCTGTGGCTCGTGGGACTTGCCAGTGCTGTCCTCTCTCCCCTCTTTTACTTCTTATTGCCCTGAAGCCCCTGGCGGCTGTGATCCGGCGTTCACTGTGAATGACTGGCATCCCCACTGCTGAGGGTGATGTCAAGGCCCTTCTATATGCCAACGATATTTTGTTATTTTTGTCCTGTCCCTGGACATCTATGGCAGCTGTGATGTCACTCATTGATGATTTTTCCCTACTGCTGGGGTACAAAATCAATTGGTCTAAGCATGAGCCCCTTCCTATGTCCGGCTCGACCACTGTGGCCTGCTTCAGTGACTACTCTGTCCGCTGGGTTTATTCCAGCCTCACTTATCTGGATGATAAGGTCAACAGAGGCCTTGCCCATATGGCTGAGGATAATCTGCTACCGCTGCTGTACCGCACAAAGTGGGATTTCAAGAAGTAGTCCCTCCTGAATCTCTCCCTCTAGGGTAGGGTGCAGACCATTAAGGTGACTGTCGGCCACTGCTTCAATTATCTGTTTAGGATGTCGCCTCTATGTATTTCATGGTCATTATCTGCCTCTATTAATGCTGACATCTGCACCTACATTTGGAGCGGCTCTAAGCCTAGGCTCTGGGCAACACATCTTTGGGTGGACACAGAGACAGGTGGCCTGCGATTGCTGCATATGAAGTCTTATCATCTGACATTCCAGCTTTCTCAGGTGGCGGCACATTTGGGCCCACCTCGGGACGCCCCTTTCTGGACGCGGCTGGAGCATCACTTGCTTGGTGTTCCATCCCGCCCCTGCCGCCCTACCTGTTTTTGCACTCGGTGTGGTCTCCTCTTATCTAGTCTTGGCATCGACGGCAGCGGCCTGGCGGGATGTGCACTGGTTGTTGGACGTGGCTCCACTATTCCATGTGATGGCCTTGTTGTGGCACAATTCTGCACTGCGCATTGGGGGGCGCTGCTCCCATGGGAGTCCTGGCGTGCACGGGCCTGCTCTCGGTGGATCAAATGTATGATGGTGCTGTACTCAAGACCTTCCCAATTCTTTGTGCGGAATTTGGCCTTAGGCCTGTGGACCACTGCCAATTCCATCAGTTGACGCATTGCCTGGGAGCAGTGCTTTGGCCAGCTCCCCACCTTGCCTGTCCTGCAATACCTTCATGCCCTGGGCTGCCACTAGGTTCAGGCCTCAGGTCTTTATGGGGTACTCATCAAAGCCCGGTATTCTGATCCCTCGAGCGCTGCAACGTGGCTGACGTGGCAGATGGTGCTTGGTAAAGCCTATTTCCTGAAGGTGTGGGCTTAATCCTGGTGGAGCATAACCAGGTCCTCCGGGAACCCTGGCTTTAATTCCTGTTCTTCAAAGTGCTGCATGATTAGTACTGGTCACAGTGGAAACTGAAGCGTGCCAAGTTGCTTCCTCATGACCGCTGCTGGAGATGCGACGCCGATCACTGTGATTTGGTTAATATTATCTGGACCTGTCCTTCTCTTGCAGCCTACTGGGCAAGCATATGGTCTCAGCTCTGCCATTACTGTCCCTTTCCAGTTCCCTCCTCGTCTCACCTTACTCTCCTTCATGATACCTCGAATCTCCCAAACCTCACCTCCCATGAACACAGGTGGGTTGCCACTGCACTCGATGTGGCGAAGCTGTGCATCCTCTGGCACTGGCAGCAGCCGGTTGTCCCTGCCATCGGGGAATGACATATACAACTTCATTGCATCGCTACTCATGAATGTATAACATACAAACTCAATGACAATCTGGATGCCTTTGAGGTGATCTGGGGTCTTTTTCTTGCCTTTGTTGGCGTGGACCTATCCTGAAGTGTCTGGAGGCCCTCTCCACATAGCGCCCCACACACCTTGGCTGTACCTTGCCCTACTACCCCAGTGCCTGGGTGATGTCATCCTTGTTCCTTATCCTGTTCTACTGTGGACGTTTCCTCCCCCTTGGCACCCATACGGATATCTCCTGTTTCCCCTGCCCATCTGGACTCATTTGCTTCACGTCCACTCCCCCTCACTGCCAGTTTGTCCTGCCTTTTCGTCTTTGCCCAGGGTTTTGTGATAGTTTGCTCGCTGTGCTCCATTTCCCTGATAGTGCTGTTTTCACTGTTCACTGTCTGCTGTTTTGCCATTCGTCTTTTGCCCAGTGTTTGTGATAGTGCACTCGTATTGTTCCTTTTGCCTCAGTGTTGTCTTCATTGTTCTTTGTTTGCTGTTCTGTCATTCATCTCTTGCTCAGTGTTTGCGATAGTGTGCCCGTTTTGTGTCTTTTGCCTGAGAGTGCTGTTTTCACTCTTCCTTGTTTGATGTTCTGCCATTCTTCTCTTGCCCAGTGTTTTGTGATAGTTTGCTCATTTTGTTCCTTTGCCTGAGAGTGTTGTTTTCACTGTTCTGTTGGCCCCGCCTCCCGCTTCCTTCCCGCCTTTCCTCCCTCCCTTTCGCTTCCCACTTCCTGCAGGCCTCGCCCACCTCCTCCCGCAACTCTTCCTCCTCTCAGCACCTACTTAATGGAGGTCGCAGCGCAACCCCATTGAGAAGGTCCTGGCTTCTGCTCCCCCTCACTGCCGGTTTGTTCTGCCTTTGCGTCTTTGCCCACGGTTTTGTGATAGTTTGCTCACTGTGTTCCATTTGCCTGATAGTGTTGTTTTTACTGTTCTTTGTCTGCTGTTCTGCCATTCGTCTTTTGCCCAATGTTTGTGATAGTGCGCTTGTTTTGTTCCTTTCGCCTCAGAATGTTGTCTTCACTGTTCTTTGTCTGCTGTTCTGCCATTCGTCTCTTGCCCAGTGTTTGAGAAAGTGTGCCCATTTTTTTCCATTTTCCTTCGGAGTGTTGTCTCCACTGTTCTTTGTCTGCTGTTCTGCCATTAGTCTGTTGCCAAATGTGTGTGATAAAGCGCTTGTTTTGTTCCTTTCACCTCAGAGTGTTGTCTTCAGAGTGTTGTCTTCACTGTTCTTTGTCTGCTGTTCTGCCATTTGGCCCTTGCCCAGTGTTTGTGACAGTGTGCCAATTTTGTCCTTTTTGCCTGAGAGTGCTGTTTTCACATATCCTTGTTTGCTGTTCTGCCATTCATCTCCTGCCCAGTGTTCTGTGATAGATTGCTCGTTTTGTTCCTTTGCCTGATTATGTTGCTTTTGACTGCTGCTTGCTTCCTGCCATTCCTCCCTCCCTCCTGCGGGCCCTACCCACCGCCTCTCAGTGACCCTCTTCCCCCTCCAGGACCTGCTTAATGAACATTGCAGCGCGACTGCACCACTGGCACGCCAAAGGTGTGCCAAAGGCAAGCTCATCTGCGTCTGTCCGTACCTGGACCACACCCAGCTTCAGGAACCCTGGCCCTCCTGCCACCCACAGATACTCCGCCACAGAACTCTGAGCCCTGGACCCCAGACACCGCAACAACAACTACTGCATCGCATCTCCTTGATCAGCGGTAGGACCTTTTGCCTGCCACTGCTGCCTCTTCACATGCAACTCAGGACCTCCTGCCCTAATGGAAACCCTCAACTCACTCACTTCACCTCCCATGACCACCCCGGAACTATTCCACTGCCTCGTGCTCAATGTCTGATCACTCTGCAAACACGCCACCAAAATCTGGGACACCATCACCACCCTTTATCACTGAGACCTGGCTCAACCCCTCCTATTCCATCGATATCGCCACCACTATGCCCAATGGCTACAAGATGTTACACCGGGACTGCACCAACAAACATAGAGGAGGTATTGCAATCATCCACAAAGAAACCATCTGTTGCACCACCACTGAAGACGACACCACACCGATCATGGAGCACCTCAGCTTCCAGCTCCAAACCGACAGAACGACCATCAGACGCACCCTCGTCTACAGACCCCCAGGACCACGCGGAGGCTTCTGCGACACCATTCCCAAATTCATTGCCCCACTAGCCTTTGACTCCAAGCAATACATCTTCCTTGGTGACCTCAACTTCCACCTCAACCAACCCAAAGACAATTTTTTTGTTGTTGTATATTTTTTATTAGCATTTCAGGAAAAATGTTACATACCTCAACTTTGTGGTGCCAAAGTGTGGGTCCCAACTTAGCGAACATACAGTTCTTTTATTAAATATCCCCCTACCGCCTCCCCCAGGCTCAGTTCATCATATCCAAGGAAAAGTAATTCCGCACAGCATTGTATTAGGGGCACACATAGAGGACCAGACTTAACATCAACACATATGATTTGAATGAGATCATCATTGACAGTCTCCCATGACCAGTTGTTTAACGGAGCATCTGAGTTATATATCTGCCCACCCCTTAATCTACGGAGGTAGTTCATCCAGTGGCATCGATAATTCCGCAAGCATTGCCGCCCAGGCACTCATGCCATCGTCTAATCTTTCATCCCTGCAGGTCTTTTTCATGTGCCACCCCTCAGCATTTATCCATTCAGCCATATCGCTCAGCCAATCTTCAATCTCCGGGTGTTTCAGAGACAACCACCCAATCACAATCCTGCGTTTAGCCAGCAGTAACCCCAGGACTAGAAATGTCCTGCTGAGCAACGACCCCAAAGATGCTAACTCCGCCAACCTCCTGGAAAGCATGGGCAACATCAGCATCACCCAACTGGTCACTAACCCCACACACAGCGCAGGGCACACACTGGACCCTATCTTCACTTCCAGTGACAGAGTAATGTACAGTCTTGTCACCAAACTGGACCGACCACGCCATCATCCAGTTCACCATCACAGGATCCCCATGCACCACCACCAGGTCCCCCAGGTCCTCCCACCGCAGCGGTAACAAAGCGACAGAGACCCAATTTGACCGACACCCTCAACACCACCCGGCCTGACCTCGCAACCAACCTGGAACAGGCCGCCCAGAACTTCTCAACATGGATCCCCAACTGCGCTGACTGAGTCGCCCCCATCAAGCCATCAAGAAGATCCACCAAACAAGCCAGTTGGTAAGCACCTGAACTCAAGACAACAAAACACAACTACAAGTGAATATAAAGAAGATACTGCACTAGAAGAGATCCCACAGACTGAGCCGCCTTCAAAGCAGCCCTCAACAAATACCACTAATGCCTTAAAGACATGAAAACAGGTGCCCGGCAGACCGCATCGAAGCAAGCTCCAACAACAGCAAGGAACTCTTCAGCATCGTCAGAGAGTTCTGCCCATCAGCCAAAGATAACATGATCTCCCCTTCCCAGGAACTCTGCAACACACTGGCGGACTATTTCCACAACAAGATATCCACCATCTACAGTAACTTTGAACCCCAACCCACCAACCTCTACAATCTCCTCACATCAAAGGACGCCACCCACAACCACCCGCTCAAAGCATGGGAACAGCTCACCACAAAGGACACCACAGCCATCATGAACTCCATCCACTCAGGAGCACGCACAGACCCCTGACCCCATCACTTGTCCAACCTCTGGAGCAAGGAAATCAGCTGTGAACTCACCCCCATTGTCAATGCATCCATCACCATGGTCGCCTTCCCCAACGGATGGAAACACAGAGGTCAGACCCCTCCTCAAGAAACCCTCTGCCGACTCCAGTGAACTCAAGAATTACTGCCCCATGATGCTGCTCCCCTTCCCCGACAAAGTCCTCAAGAAGGCCATCAACCACCAGCTCACCGAACACCTGGAGAGAAACAACCTGCTGGATGCTTCTCAATCTGGATTCCGTGCCAACCACAGCACTAATACCACCCTGATAGCCACCACCGACAACGTCAGAACCCTCCTCAGCTGTGGTGAAACTGTGGCCCTGATCCTTTTCGATCTCTCAGCAGCATTCAATACCATATCCCACCACACGCTCATCAAGAGACTCCACCACATCGGGATCCAGGGAGACACCCTCAAATGGATCGCATCCTTCCTCCCAGGACAAACACAATCTGTCTACCACCCTTCAACTCGGATCCAAAGAGTACCATCTGTGGCATCCTTCAAGGTTCATCCCTCAGCCCCATCCTGTTCAACACTTACATGACACCCCTGGCCGACATTGTTAAAACCCATGGCCTCAACATCATATCCTACACAGATGATATCCAGCTCATCCTCTCATTCTCAGAAGACAACCATTAGGGCCAACTTCCACAAATGCATGATGAGTGTCGCTGGCTGGATGAAGACCAACTGCCTGAAGCTCAACACAGACAAGATGGAAGTACTGATCTTTGGGAACAGCACCTCTCCGTGGAACGACACCTGGTGGCCCTCTGAACTTGGACCCACACCGACAGACCATGCTGCAACCTTGTCATCATCTTGTACAGCAAACTCACCATGAAACACAAGCTCAAAGCAGTCTCCTCCGCCTGCTTCCACACCCTCTGCATGCTCCAAAAGATCTTCAGATGGCTCCCTGTCAAAACCGAGAAAACCATCACCCAAGCTCTAGTCACCAGCCGGCTGGACTACGTCAACGCACTCTACCCAGGAATCACCACCCAACTCCTGAAGAGACTCCAGATGATACAGAACTCAGCTGCCAGACTCATCCTCGACCTCCCCAAACGGGCCCATATCACTATAACTTCAGGAACCTCCTCTGGCTCCCCATCCAGCAAATATGCCAATTCGAAATGCTGACACACACCTATATGGCCCACCACGACCCAGGGCCAGCATACATCACCACCGCCTGAACTTCAACCAACCCTCCAGGCACCTGTACTCTGTCTCCCTTGCCCTCACACACACTTCCTGCATCTGCCGAAGCTACAGTGGACGATGAACCTTCTCCTACCTCGCCACCAAGTCCTGGAACGACCTCACTCTTCACCTCTGAACATCATCCTCTCTCCCAGAATTTAGAAAGGGATTCAAGACCTGGCTACTCGACTGATACCAGCGAGAACCTAACGCCTGGATACCCTCGCAAGTGATTCAACGTGCTCTACAAATACGAATTGATTGACTTGCCTTGCCCCTCACCACCCCACCCTCAGGTCTGAGGCGGCTGACTCCTATCCCACACTAGCCATTTGCCACTGGATGTTGTGCAACTATGGCCCACTAAATTGGAGCTACATCCCGGTACCGGACCATAGCCCATTCTTCTGCCCCTTTGGGTGTCTTGTGTATGCTGTTTTTCGTTGCTCCCATGCTTTGACTGTCCCCAGCGGCCAGTAGCAGCTGGCATGGCTCGCGGGTGGGGGGGGCGGGCACGAGGGGTCGCAGGGGGATTCGCGGGGGTGTCGCGGGTGTCACAGGGGGTGTCACAGGGAAAGAAAAAGAAAAGATTAAAATTAAACTTACCTTTCCACCAGCCGGGTCCCGCGTCTTCTCTGCTCCTGCTCTCCTGCCTCCGGCAGGAACAGGAAGCAGGCAGCCAGGATCCCTCCCATAAGCCAATCACCGGGACGCTGCCCATGGGGTGGCCATGTTCTCCATGCAGGCTGCAATGCAGCTTGCATGGAGAAAGGCAGATTGCGCATGACTGGTTTGATTGACTTGCCTTGCCCCTCACCACCCCACCCTCGGGTCTGAGGCGGCTGACTCCTATCCCACACTAGCCATTTGCCACTGGATGTTGTGCAACTATGGCCCACTAAATTGGAGCTACATCCCGGTACCGGACCATAGCCCATTCTTCTGCCCCTTTGGGTGTCTTGTGTATGCTGTTTTTCGTTGCTCCCATGCTTTGACTGTCCCCAGCGGCCAGTAGCAGCTGGCATGGCTCGCGGGTGGGGGGCGGGCACGAAGGGTCGCAGGGGGATTCGCGGGGGCGTCGCGGGTGTCACAGGGGGTGTCACAGGGAAAGAAAAAGAAAAGATTAAAATTAAACTTACCTTTCCACCAGCCGGGTCCCGCGTCTTCTCTGCTCCTGCTCTCCTGCCTCCGGCAGGAACAGGAAGCAGGCAGCCAGGATCCCTCCCATAAGCCAATCACCGGGACGCTGCCCATGGGGTGGCCATGTTCTCCATGCAGGCTGCAATGCAGCTTGCATGGAGAAAGGCAGATTGCGCATGACTGGTTTGATTGACTTGCCTTGCCCCTCACCACCCCACCCTCGGGTCTGAGGCGGCTGACTCCTATCCCACACTAGCCATTTGCCACTGGATGTTGTGCAACTATGGCCCACTAAATCGGAGCTACATCCCAGTACCAGACCATAGCCCATTCTTCTGCCCCTTTGGGTGTCTTGTGTATGTTGTTTTTCGTTGCTCCCATGCTTTGACTGTCCCCAGCGGCAGGAACAGGAAGCAGGCAGCCAGGATCCCTCCCCTAAGCCAATCACCGGGACGCCGCCCATGGGGTGGCCATGTTCTCCATGCAGGCTGCAATGCAGCTTGCATGGAGAAAGGCAGATTGCGCATGACTGGTTTGGGCGGCCCGACAGGGAAGCTCGCATATTCCGAGAATGAGGTCTGCCACTCCACCTTGGTCCAGAATCACACGCAGTTCCTTCTAAACTGATGTGAGCACAACTTCAGTGCAATGGTTAGGATGATATCCAGCCCGGAAATAACTTAAGAAAGAATTGGATAGAACATTTTCAGACAACTGCCTATTAATAATATTTTCAGCTGCTTCAGCGCAAAATGTAAACAAGCATTGGCATAGCCAATAGGTCTCGCTTTTGGGACCTTATAAGTATTTAGTTATGCAGCACAATATCCTTGGTGAAAGAACATCAACTGTTGCATGGCTAAACACTTATAAGGTCCTAAAGGCGAGACCTATTGGCTATGCCAATGCTTGTTCCAAATGTGGGTGGGTGGGTGGGTGCAGGAGTTGTTTTGGGAAAACAGTAAAAGTAGTCTGTCAAGGGATGTAGCGCCATCTGACGTCAATAAAATGTAATTTTTTTGTTGCACACTAACAGTTTAACTGTTTCACTACACTAAACAGAAACCAAGCATATTTTACAAGAAAAATTAGGATTTCATGTTTCCTTTCTGTGTAACACAACCGATTAAAAATGTATAGTTTATATATTAAATAAGGACATAGGTAAACAAGTTTTTGCACATTGTTTAAATCAAGTATGTACATTAATTCACTGCTATGCCAAAGTACCATGTGACGCAGTGCTTTAAATGGAAAAAGAAAAGTGCAGGTAGTCACCAAATTGAGCCATGATTGAGGGGTTTGGCGAAGAGGGGGTTTAGAGGTGAGTCCAAAGGGCGGGGCTACTGGGAAATATTTACTGGGAATCAAGATTTTCTTGGTGTGAGTGATAACAGATACACTTCTGCAGTTTGTGGTTTGTGAAACGCGGTGCTGGAATAATTTTCAGGGTGAGGGTTCTGCAATTAACGTTACATCTTTGAAGTCATAGGGATTGTAAAAATCCTAGCATCACACAAAAAAAGTGTAACAGATAAGTCCTGTCCAGCATGAAAGTGGTAATGGTGTCAGGGCCTTGAGACTGGTGCCACCACACCGAGTGCTTACTTCAGGGGCTGCCATGTTTGCAAGTTTATTTTGGTTTTAAATGCTCCTGCTACCGCGTTCCTTGCATCCAGCAATTTCCAGGCGACAATAAAAATGTCAAGATAACTCTGGTGATTGATGTTCTCCCTGGAGAGAGATTGGAGTTTTGTCTAGTTGAGGTTTTCACCGACCATAAAATAGCACAGATGATTAATATGCCTGCTACAAAGAACGTGTAACATGCAGATTGCAAAGAGTATATAATGTAATTAGGTCAGTGGGTTACTGCTTTTCTAAGAGACATCCTTTTGTTACTTGCAGTTTATAAGTTAAATTCCTAATATAGAACAGTGAATTATTCACTGTCATCAAACAACTGCATGCACACTGTAGAGTATAGATTAGAACATAGATTAATGTTGCAAAAAGGCTTCATTTGGGTAGAAATCAATTCTAATTATTGAAGAGAACCCCCAACTATGGTGTTCCATTTTCAATTCTGAGTTTGTGCTTCTCCAGACCAAGCACTCTTAAGCTATACTGCCTACCAGTATGGATGACATGTCACTCCTATACCTTGTAGTCCTCTGGCTTATGTAACATTTCCGATACACTGATTTATACATGTATGATTGATTGTCTCTGTGTAATGTGTGTGTGATGCAAAGTGCTCTGACACCCTACACTGGTATGAGTGGCGCTATATAACCAATTAAATGCATCTAAAAGAGAATGGTTATGGAGATTTGAGGGGCGGAGAGGGAATCCGTGATGGAGGAGGTCAACACCGCCACTATGGATTGGGGGTGCCCACAAACCTTGCCGCAACAGGCGCCACCAGCGCTAAAGCCGACCCTGAACGGTGTGTTATCTAACTGGTAGGGCATGGTGTGGTAGTGCACTGCCTTTTAGAGACAGCACGTTATCTATTGACATGACCACTAAATTTGCACAGACAAGCAGTATTACTGATAAAACTGTACAGCGCACCAAGGATAATGTGTGGAATCTGGGTCCAGCTAGTGGAGGAGCCAGAGTGTCATGGTCCTGAGGGGAAGGAAGGAAACAGCCCCTTAATGTAGGCTTTAATAGTACATTTTTGTACAGTTTGCGGGGCGATTCCAAACACAGCTACAACCTACAGCCACAGCTGCACAGGACCTATTCAAAAGTGGAAAGTAAGCAGAACACATTTTGTCTCACTGGTGTGGAGCTTAAGGTGATATGTCGCATCAAATCTCTAGCAGCACAGACTTGCCCCCAATGTATGCTTATCCACCTGCAAGGACACCTGAAGATCATGTGATGGCCAGCCTCCAGAGCAAGGAACGTGATCAGACGAATGAGCGGATCCTCAGCTGTTGGGTTCCAAGGCCAGTAAACAACTCATCTAATACACAGACCATACTGTCCATAACCTGCATGGTGACCATTGCGGTATTAAAATCCTCTCAAAACCCATAGTGATACACTACCCCTAAATCATGCTACGTCATGCATAAAAATTGCATTTTGGCTATGGGGCAAAAACTCAGCAAGTTCTGCAGATTTAAAATTAGCGTTCTCTTAAAATAAAAGGTATTACTTGTACTAATTTAAGAGGAAGTAAATATTTGGTCATGGATAGGTTTATCAACTGTGACGAGTAGGGCAGCAGGTCAGGAAATTTAATTTGATGATCGAGGCTGGCAGAATGTCACTGGAGAAGAAAGAGTGTAGGCTTCGCAGGAGCAGTAGTTTTACCAACCTCTTCCAGGGAAAGGCTGCTGCAGGAGGACCAGAAGGAAGTGACTGCAGATGTGATCTAAGAAAGAAGTCTGTGGATTTTCATTAAACGCTGGAACGTGTTCACGTTACATTCTGATTTTCCTGAAGATGTAATTTAGTCACCAACCGCAATATCAAACTTCCAACACCCAGAGCTTGAAACCCTTATTCGCCATCTTCATGAAACTATAAAAACACCCGAGCAGCTCAAACATTTTCTTTCAGCTAAAGGCGCTCCAAATAAATATAAAAGTATGCAATATGTGGAAATTTTCAAAGCGAACTGGAACTGCACATTTAGTTCCAGAAAGTATGATTACCACCAGCGCCTGGTTTAATTTAACTGCACTTTTGTATGCATTAACTCCACTGTGACTAACTGAAAGCTTGCAAGGTCATTGAGAGACAACTAGTTTTACTTTTGTATTGTGCACGTGCTATATAGGTGCACATGAACACACTGCTCATATGTGGAGACACCAACATGCCCCCAAATACCGATTTTTATATTCACACTCCAAAGTAAACGCTTATCAAATGGAAACACGTGATCTTTTTGCCAATATAAGATAAGAAAAGACCGGTCAACGGCCGACTTGCTACCGATAAACAGTGCAAGCAGTGCTTCCGACGGCATTTTAGAGCCCAGAAAGAGCACATGAGGTGCATGAACACCAGGAAGGGCACAGAATGAGAGGTCTTTTTGAATGTTCGGCAGCACGCACAGCAGAGACAGATGCCTAGACCAGTTAGGACCACATTCGGGTTGTTTACACAATCAAACAACAGTCCAAGTGGCAGAACACAGGCCACAGCGTGAGCAAGTAACAATTCGCCTCAGTGGTAACCACTCCCAAGTGTTTATATACACGAGACGAACACACCATTAGGTCATCAAATAGCAGAACCGGTAGCCACGGATACTTCAAAACAGAACTACAATTGCTTTTTTAAGAACATGAAAGGCTTGTCCCTTATTAGCTCATATTCCACTTTACAAAGGCACATAAACAGCCAACAGCTGATTTTCCCCAAAAGCAGCCTTTCGTTCCCCACACACCAGGAGGAGCAGAAATGGCAAGCGCCAGAGATTTATCCACAAGTACAGAACGCAAATGTGCGTAACTTATGAAAATAAACACAGAAAAGCAGCCCGAGGTCGCAAAAGCAGCGCTCACATGAATGTTACAAGGCGCGTACTAAAGCCAATGAAGAGATGTCACAATATAGCCATTCACCAGTATACGTTAGTACTGAAGCAGGGCCGCTGTGCATACTTATTGTCCCAGAAGCAAGTCGAGTAAACAATGTAAAAGGCATCCATGCGAGTTAGCAGAACGAGCTCACCGATCACACAGACGACAACACCACACCCAACAGTAAACATCATAGAACAGGCACGTGCCCCTTTGCCCATAGAATACAATGACCAATGAATAGACAATATTCGGCAGGACCAATGAGCGAACCGCAGTCGGCTCCACCTCAAAGTCTATTGAAGTACTGACCGTTTCTTACCTGCTGCAACTTCCAAATCTCAGCAAGACAAAACGCACCAGAAAAATAATCCAAGGCGGCGAAAAGAGGCCGATGCAACCAAACCTGGAATCGTGCCTACTTGACAGGCAAAGTACACAGGAGGGGGAGGGCAATGTCAAGCACAGTGCAAGGTTATGCACGTCTTCGAGGGATTATGCACTTCTTCGAGGGAAGGATTATTAAGGGGAACAAGCAAATGGTGCGCGCGAAAGTGATCGCGAGCAAGACGTGCAGCCGCGACCGGGATTTGTGTGTGCGCGCGCACGCAAAAAGGAAATAAAAACAAGCCCGGGAGTTGTGTGCGTGCGCACGCGCAAAAAAAACCAGCACAAGCGCGCGCCTCGCGCGGCAGCAGGGGGAGGGGGCCTGCGCGATTCCCTTGCGGGAGCGTGCAGCAAGGCGCGATGATTGCGACCATATGGCGCCACCATATGGCGCCGCGCGCTCCCGCAAGGGAATCGCCAGACGTGCACGCGTTGCCATTGCAAGCAATGCAACGCGTGCACGTTTTTGCCCCGAAAGCTGTGCCGATCGCTAAAGGTCTCTCCTATGCAGCGCATGCGCGCTGCGTAGGCGAGACCTAAAAAGAGCGAGATAGGCCGATAATTGGTTAATATGTTTCACAATGGAACCCCACAAGCCTGCTGCCACTCAGATGGCAATGTGCCAGACTGGGGAGAAGCACTGATAAGCTGACATACAGAAGGTGCAATCTGTGCGGCTAGCTTGTATAATGTCTTGGCTGGGCAAAGGCCGGAGTAATAGATTTTCATAAATGTAGAGTACGTTCCTCTGAGATAGCCTGGATTTCAGAGAAACAGTGCCCCATGTCAGAGCTGCACCCCAGTGGTGAGGAGGCATCCATATAAGTGGGGTAAAAGGAACAATACATATTCTAGCTTTTTTTCTCAAAGAAAGATGACAGAGTCGCAAAGATTTTGAGAAGGCGGAACACCCATAAGCACTGCAGCACGCCCAGAATAACCAAGCTGTAGTTCAAAAGATGAATGAGCAATAAAAATGCCTTTAAATTTTGTTTTCATTCAACGACGGAGGTAAATGTCAGGCTTTGTCTTCTGACAAGTTTGTAGTGTGCTGTCCTCGTGCGCCCCTCGCTCATGGACATTCCTTAGTGTGTTGTCTCACGCTGCCCGTTGGCGCGTGAGCCGATCTTAGGAGTTGACAGTTGAGAATGTGAGCAGTGACAGTTCAACGAAGACAGCGCCAGGGCCGTTTCTGCCATTAGGCAAGACTAGGCGGCCGCCTAGGGCGGCAAAAGGGGGAGGGCGGCAAAAACATGCTATTAACTGCTATTAGTTTCCAATTCCTGACTGAAACTGGGTCACCCTGGTGGAGTGGCAGCGTGCGCGCTGCTCCCAGCAGGCAGCTTATGGGGGCTGGCTGAGCAGCAGCTAGCTACAAACATTGTAACAATTCCCGACACAGGCCGTGCAGAAACTAATAGGCGGGGTCGGATGTCCTGCTGCCTCCGCGGTGGCGCGAGGGTTGGCTACAATTCTATTGGAGGGAGGGCGGGGCACGCAGTTTTACTTTTAAAATTAATGTGAAGCACTGCAACGCGACTAACGGACCCGGACGGTCCCAACCCCTAACCCGGACCGCGGCCAATGGCCGTTGTGGAGCCCAGTACACCACTGCGCTCCAGCTGCCGCTGAGAGGTCACAGTGTCTGAGAAGACTTTCCAGGCCGGCGCCGGATGGACGGCCGCGGCGAGCTTGCCTTGAAGCAGGAGTTGTTACGGCCACGAGGCGTCCCGGAACGGAATTGCTGCAGTGAGCCACGCAAAGTAAGTGTGCGTGACAGTGCCCCCTGAAAGTGTATAATTTTTCTGCTATTTGGTTGGCAATGGATGGTATTGGTTTTACTAAATTAGCAGTTGTACTGTAGCGCAGTCATGATCACCTGCCTGCCAGTGCCCTGTACTGTAGCAGAAGTTCACACAGGTCAGCAGTGTCACTCAGCAGAACAGCATTGGATAGCTCTCTGTGACAGCCCTGCTGTGGTGTGATCTGTGCGTCCGAGGGAAGGGGGAGGGGGCGGACCGGGGTATAATTATTTTTGGGTGTCGGTGAGTCGGGTGAGTAGAGCAGTAATGTTGAATTAATGCTGCCTGCTGTGAGTGACCTGTGTGCCTCAGCTGCCTAGTGCCCAGCTACTTGTCCATGAGTCAGCTGTGTTGACTCTCTTAATTTTAAATGTAGGCAGCTCATCTGTGCCGCCTGCTGCAGGGCTGGGCAGGTAGCGCGGACCGCTTTTGGGGTAATCATGATTTGTATTAGGGTTGATGAGACTCATTTTTAATAGATTACAGCACCATGGCTGCTGGCTCACAGAGACTGCCTGTGAGGCTGAGGCTTGCCCAATGCCTGTCTGTCTGAGGCGGTGTCCATGAGTCAGCTGACTGTGTCACTTAATTTTTGGGGCAGCTGACAAGGTGTTGTTGAGGAGCATCAGCTATGGCTACAACTGAAGGTAGTAGGGAGCGGTGAACATAGAATTGTGCCTGTTACAGATTTAAAACTGAAGTTAATTTCCATGTTTTAGGTTGTTTATGTGCAGTACTCCTTGTATGCAGTGTTCCTGTGTGTGACATTTCAATACTTGAGTTGTGGCACTTTCACAGTTAATAGAATAAAGCAGTTATGTACATGCAACATAGTTTATTTAAGTAATGACCCACCTATATGCAATGTGATGATCTAGAATGGATGTTGAAACACGTGATGTTTATGCAAGATTTACAATGAATAATGCATAGGAATGGCGTCATGCCATCCGCACAATCAGTTATAAGATCTTCTTAGTGTTTCTCATTGTTCAAATGGGTGTAATTTCTGATATTTATATGTTTCCTTGTCTTCATTGCTTGATGTTGCTCGCGAGAAAGTGTCACTCATAGTCGTTGAATGTTGCATTTAGTTATTTAATGTTTGATGTGTTTTATTGTTTAGTGTTGAATACAAGTTCTTTTATATCTAATGCATTAATTCTTCTAGCCTGGATGACAGGGGGAGAGAGTGATGGTAGTAAAAGGGAGGGGGCGGCATTTTTCAATTCTCGCCTAGGGAGGCAAAACACCTAGAAACGGCCCTGGACAGCGCCGTGCTTGCACGCATGGTTGCGCGCCGTCTGTGGGATCTTTTCCACCGTACTTGAATAAACAGAACTTACCGAGTCACACATGTTCTGTCTTCACTACAGTCATTGTGGCGACGAGCTGTATTTGACAATAGATCCCACACAGCACCCACGCCAAGGTCCTACTCCTGAATGTTCACAGACGATTTCAGGAAGACAGCCTGCTACTCTATCTGCTCAGCGTGTTTCTGGCAGCTGTGGTGATGTCCATCTCCACCGTAGGGGTTTTCGTTTCATCGCCCACCCTGAGCTACAGCGCCAGAGCGTGGCTTGTGGTGTCCGGGAGTGTCGCTGTGGAGACGGAGCCCTGCTGCGTGTATTTTGCCAACAACGTCGTGTGCCTTTTCCGTGGCTTCCCGTCATTCCTCCGGCAAGAGGTTGACCCGGATCTGGTGTTTTCTGAGCACCGCCTTCAAGCTGACGGGTCTCCTGCCACTCGGAGGGCAACATTGCAGATGCGTCACTGGGGAACGCCTTCCCTGTGAGGAACGCCTTCCTCCATCAACATCGCTTGTAGACGTCTTCCTTTTTGAGCAACGCCTCCCTCCATCGCCAAACCTCGTGGGAACGCCTTTCCAAGTAGGAACGCCTTGCAGCATCGACAGAAGATCGCGATTGGAGCTGCGTCGCTGTTTTCCTTCTTTCTCTCCTGAGGTGCCGATTCCAGTCAAGTGACCAGCAGTCACCCTCTTCCTTGTGAGGCGCTTCCTGTGTGCTGTTCCTTCATCTGCATGAGGTACTGACTCCCCTTGGAGTCTTCTTTTCTTGTTCACTTGCTCCTGTGCAGCAGTGTGTGCACCTTCACACAGTGACACGCACACCTTACTCTTCAAATCCAGTCAATTGTGGTGCACTCGATCGTCGGTGACACACACACCTTTAGTGACAAGTTACCTCGTTTTCACACGGTGACACGCACACCTCTGTTCCTCTACAAAGTTGTATTGTGTGTGCACTTGCTAACACGGTGACACGCACACCTTATCTTTCTTTTACTATTTATTAATATATGCACTCATCCTTGGTGACATACATTCAATTTCAGAATTCATTGATGTCATTTTAAAGCTAAATTTCGTCAACACCATGTATAATTGTAATTGTAATGCAATGTAGTTTTTAATTTATTTTACTTTAACCCTCCTCTAGTCTTTATTTTACATTTTGGGTGGACATTTATCCTTCACTTATTCATTATGCAAGCGGTTGAACCACCACCCCCGTTTCTTGACTCACCCGGTGAACCGCCCATTAAGTGGCGCCATTGGCTCGATGCCTTTGAAACCTATTTAGGCGCTATAGGAGTGATCCAGCGGGTTACTAGCAACAAGCATTCATACACCAAATACTCACTTGGGCCCATTCATTCATACTACGCTAGCAATTTCCGCGGGTGGGTCAGTTGTACTCTTTATCAAAATCCCTGCTACCAATTACTTTTCTGATTGAAGAGTAATGACTTACCAATGGACCTTTTGCTAATTGGGAAGTTTAAAATGAGTGACATTCAATACAATTCATAACTCCTGAAATAATCACTGAGTCAGGAAGTTTTAAAATATTTATCTAAAGATTTAGCAGAGTAAAATACAGAATCACATGATACTTGATCGTATATCAAGGATGAAGCATAATAATCAATTATCGATCAATGACAGTCCCTCAGGAAAGGAGAAGATAGAGACAGCAGCGCAACTAAGGTTTGCATTTATATTTACCTACAAGTGCGAGAACCAAACCCCTTGGCCAAGGAGTTGGAAAGATAGGACCCAAGAAGGATGAAGAGCAAAAGACCTCCTCCAGGTTCAGGACAGGACCGGTGACCTCTCTATCAACGACGCCTGCGACGTTCCCCTCTCTGGTACTTCGCTTCTCCTCGATTTCTCCCGTGTCTTCCTTCTAAGGTACTCCGCCGCCTCCACCTCAAGACCTCTCTGG
Organism: Calotriton arnoldi; assembly: GCA_963921515.1. Taxonomy (NCBI): domain Eukaryota; kingdom Metazoa; phylum Chordata; class Amphibia; order Caudata; family Salamandridae; genus Calotriton; species Calotriton arnoldi. Next base: position 1,340 of record CAWUFW010024305.1, on the reverse strand, counting down.
ACAGCGATTCAGTCTGCAATCGATCATCTTGTACGTCTGGAGCCTATACCTATCTAATTAGCTAATACTATATCTATTATACCCTTCTACGCCCATGTACCTCCCCTTAATGTTGCAGAATTATGGTTCCACTACTTCTGATTGGACGGGGACAGGGGGTTGATCCTCACACCATATTGCTTTTATTCAATTTCTTTAAGCCCTTTGTTTTTAAAATACCGCCCATCACAATTAATACATTTGCTTTATTTCCCACCCGTCTCACGACAAAGTTTGTGACAATGTTTATATAAATTGTTTCTTTCCGATAGGGACATCATGGGTACAATAATGTTGGCCATCGGGTCACGTCCTTGGACGACGTCCAGGTTGACTTCATCCGCTCTTCTGGGCAGCCTCGCAAGGCGCATTCGCAGAACCATTGTCTCTCGAGTTTTCAGTTCACCAACCCCGGGCCCATTTACGAACTAATAAAAGTCAAAGAAGGAAATATTAAAATCACAAATAAATTGTTTCACTGTATACCCACTCTTTCTACTCTATTGGGCAGATCAGAATCCACCCTGTAAGGACGACCTTAAAAAAGCATATTGGGCCTGGGTTGATACACATGAACTTAGTAAACCAAGAGCAGGCAGGATGGTAGATGATTTTTATCAGTTTAAGTTGTATATATTTTTAGAACCATATTTAGATTTTATTCAGATCCCAAGAGACAGAGCACTTTTTATACAGTTCAGGGTTGGCTCACTCTTAGTTCGTGAGTTAACTGCAAAATGGAGCCCTCCCCGGCAGACAATTGCGGATTGCCCTTGTTGTGAAGCCCCAAAGAGAGTGTGGCCCACATTATGTTCGTATGCCCAGCATACTCGCGGGCCAGAGCAAGATGGATAAAACCAATCTGTAGACAGCTGGGTACCTTGGATCACCGCGTTGCCTTGCGGATTCTAAAATCAGATTCAAGAGTCCTCTTTGCCTGTGGGGTGGCAAAGTATCTCGGCTGTATTTGGTCCGTTAGGTCTAAATTTTTACGCAGGGAGGTATGAGTTTATACTGTGAATGTATTTTTAAGGAAAAAGACTTTTCTGACTGTCATCAATTAGCTGAATTGATGTACGTTCTATAATTATTAACAAAACGATTAACCACTTGTATAAATTAATCAAATGGAATGTATATACCTATTCTTAATACCTGTGTTTTTATGGATGGAATGTACATATCTGCTCTGATTATTGTTTTTATGATAACTCGTATCTTTTATTCTTGTTTTGCATGTATGAATGATCTTGCTTTTATGATACTTGTTATCGAAATAAAGCTATTTGATTGATTGATTG